>PVJL010003926.1:79061-143511 GCA_004026885.1 Lyroderma lyra
GAAAGGGGAGGGGGTGGGAGAGGAGGGGGGGAAGCTAAATATAAGGTGATGGAAAGAGAAGTCACATTAGGTGGTGAACTTATTATACATCAAGTTGACAATGCACTGTAGAATTGTATGCCTGAAACCTATGTAATCCTTGCTAACAGATGTCACCCCAATAAGTCTAACAATAAAAATGAATTAAAAAAAAAATTCTGTTTATCCAGAATACAACCCCTATGCCCATGCCCATTGCTAACCTTCTAGTGAAATCGCTGTTGTCTCTGGCTGGATTAATGCAATGGCCTCCTAACTTGTCTACCTTCGTGCACCCTTGCCTCTCTGTAGTTATTTCCCGCACAGCACCGTATTCTTTTGAAACATAAATGAAGTCATTTTACTCCTCTCTAAAACCTTCCATTTTCCACGTCATTCATGGTTAAAGTTTCTATAAAGACCTGCAAGCCCTACACAGTCTGCTCCATGACGTCAGATTTGACTCTGTTATGTTCTCTGCTGCATCTCTAACACATAGAAGAATCAATGGCACAAAGTAGAGGCTTGCTAAATATTTGTTGATTGAATCTGTGTACCCACTAGACAGAGACTATGTCATTTAAAAAAGGACTCTGTTCTTTGAACTAGGGTCACTATGTTTTCATTTTGTACTGGGCTCCACAAATTACCTATTCATCCCTGGCCATACTGGCTCACTTCTGGTGCTCTTGAGGGCTCTGGTCCTTCCCACTGCAAAATCACCTCCCTTCTTGGCCTGACTAATTGTTTCTCATCCTTCAAGATAGCTAGGTCAGCATCTGTTTCCAGAAGAAAACTTCTCTGACCCCAAAGCACCATATGCATTTCTTTACCACAGTGCTCAATCTTAACAAAGGAAGAAAGAAAGAAAGAAAGAAAGGAAGGAAGAAATAGATAAAATTTTAAAAAGAAAAAGTACTCTCCGACTCTTAAAGCAAAAAAGAACCTATCTAATGGGTTCCAATGGATACATTTACCCTTTAGTTAACTTACACTAAGAGTGTTCAATACGTATCATGATGTTATGAATTTATTGTTCTGAGTCCTGCTCCTGAAAAACAAGCATAATAATACTTGTATTGTGAAGTCAAGTTTAACTGGTTTAAAAAATCATTATTACAATCAATACTAGGTCCAAAAATTTTTCAATAGTGCACTATGTCATAAGGCTGACTATTGTGGTTGACTGAATTTAAAATTAGAAAAAAAAAAAAAAACCACTTTGTAATTTAATCTGTTTTCATGCACTAGAACAAATGCTTAGCTTGGTAGTAATTTTGTGACATTTTCAGGTAGCAAAAATCATAATCCCGGAATATTTTTGGTGGGGAGTTTTCATTTGTTAAGGCTTTTGACAATCAGCAAATCACTAAATCTATCATTCTACATCCATTCACATACCTATATCATTAGCATTTGTCTCCTTAACCTGCCTGTGGGATGAAAATGTAGCACTGAATAACTTAAAGTCTTAAAGGGAAAGGAGGGTAAGGGAAATGGGGTCACAGCATACCTCTGAAAGCAGTTATAGGTTTTTTTCTGCATATACTAGTATACCCAAGTAAAGTGAATAGAGTAAATTGAGAGAATAGTGAAGGCATTTCATATAATTTAAATGAAAAAATATTGACTAATGTACAATGAAGTTCCACCTGTCATTGATCCTAAGATGACTTTCAGAGTTGATTATGATGATAATATTGAAATTAGGATGATGGGGGAAGGGGGGAGGTGGTGGGTTATTAGAAGTTGGGCCTCTGAATTATCTGTCCTTCTTCCTCAAACCCATTAATTTCTGTAATTCCAGGGTCACTAAGGGTGTTTTAGAAAATTCAATTTTGTTGTCATAGCTGGGAAAGTGTCATCATTTTAATAACTCCATCTTACTTACTCGACAAATATTTATTGAGATCCGATTTTGTGCCACACACTTCTAAAATTTGGATATATGGATGCCACTGCCTACGCTTCAGTATGGAGCCATTACATTTTAATCGGAACTATGTCTGGAAAGATTTGTCTCATGGAGACACTGCATTATGTTTGAAGTAAGAAATTCAAATTTGCTTTATTTGGATAAAAAAAATCATAGAGAAGTATTTTCCTAAAGTTACACTTTTATTTGCTCCAGAATTTAGGAGGCAGAAAGAAAAAAAATTGGGGGGGGTTATTCTTTGCTGTAAATATATTTTGTCATCATTTAATACAATCAAAATGTTCTTGAATGAAAAAAATGAAATGTATTGAAAAATCAGGTCAAACTTATATATGCACAACTCTTTTTTGCAAATCATCTTAATGATTGGTTTCCATATGTTGATTTGTTGCATACTTAGCCAATCTGAGATTTTCATTAAGATCATGAAAACATAAACAGACAAACTAAAAATAAAAACAATGGATTGGCTTCTCTTTATTAAGCCACTTTTGCCATGTAGACATGGGAAAACATGATCAAATAGATCAATAGATTTAGGTGCTGCCATTCGAGCTCACTGAATCTAGCCCAAGAAAATAAATCCATGGCCCTTTCTGCTTTTAATTTCTTTTGTTGAAACAGTTGTGGCAGATGACTTGCATTTAAGGGTCGAGAAGTAAGTCACTCTGAAACAAAGAACAAACAAACAAACACAAAACCAAACCAAACAAAAAGCAAGCAAACCAATCCAAAAGTAGAAGAAGCCCTCAAGTAAGTTTTTCAACTATTAGAAAAAGAAGCTCTATGAACCCTCCAAAAACTAGGTCTCATAGAAATGTAGCACATCCATATTCAACACTCAGATAAGCACATTAGATCCTCAGGCATCCTTTAAAGACCCATATGTTTGGTGCAATTGCACTAAACAAAAATAAATTCCCAAGGCCCAAAAATGTTTCTTTTCTTTTATCCCAGGGAGGAGGCTGCTCAAGCAATAAGAACCTCTTAGAAAGCCCTTCTGACCAAGCCCAGCCTGGAGTCCACACTGCTCACCCATAGCAAATGCCACACACATGAATGAAAGCTATTACACTACAAAAGACGGACTCTAAAATAATAAAAATTACTTATCCTTAAAGAGGATTAAACATTTCCTCAAAGCAGAGAACCTGAGACAGCTGAAATCCTGTACATTTGTATGCACACATCTAAGCAATAACAGTTAACCGAGATGTGAACTATCAAAACCACATTGCTGAGCAACCGTGGAATTTCGCTGTCAGCTATGATGCGGCAGTGGGAACATTATACATGCTGCTCTATTTTGACTCAGTCTATCTCAGAGCCTTCGACAAGCACTGAACAATTCTCAGGAGAATGTCAGCTGTTTTCTCTTGGAAAAATAAAATCATGATGCAGGATTATATGTTAGACTCAAAATTTTAAGTTTCCCCCTGCCCCAACACATACATGTCATAATGAATTTGAATTATTCTTCAAACTAAATAACTAAGCAAGTCATATTCTATGCAATGTTCCTCTCGCCAACTTTTCAACTCAATGAATTACAGTGACATGCGTAACAGTGAGTGAGAACCTTAAATGTAAAATCATTCAATTCAAAACTGGAAGGAAGGAGTCCAGACAATAGAGAAGAGCAGTTCCAATCAAATTTCTTGGGTTAATACTTGTAGCCAGGGTCAGTTAACTTCACCTAAGGAAGGGCCAAGTTTAAATGACTGCACTGTGCTGGTGGCCCTTGTGCTTGTGTGCCTGTGATATTTTACTTGATGACATCTGTTTGTTGGCTGAAGGAGGAAGGCAGAATGGGATCTGGGGCATTTGGAATAGGCTGACTAGATGTCCAGTTTTAAAGGGGACAGAAAACAACAGTATTACCCCAGTTCAAATAGTACATGTGGTTAGCCTACGGACACCTTGAATTTAGCCCCATGAGACTAGGGTGACTGTATTTACCATTCAAAATGGGACAGTACCATTGTCTTCTGTACTCTTTAAAATGGAATGTCTGGTCAACCTAACTGGGAGTGTGATGGGAAAGCAGAGGTCCAGTAGGGAATATGGTGCCATCTTTCCTCCCGATCTTCATGGTCTGTGGAGTTTTCCTTTCATATTATAAACATTTGCTGCAAGGAGGACAGAGTTCCAGCAAAGCTGAAGAAACCATGTTCACGTAGGAGAGAGGCAGATCAGCACCGATTAGAGAGCTGTAGGAAAGGGAAACTTCATTTTGTACAGAACAAAACAGGACACCATCCTGGGGTTCCAAACACTGGTGGCTTCCTGTGGCTTCTCTTAGAAGCCTGAGGAAGACGTGACCATTCTATTTTGCAGTGACTAGAGGGTTCAGAGCCTCAGGCTGCCTCTCCAAGCCCCAACTAACTAAGATGTTTCTGCACCTTAGTGAGGAGGCAGGAGTCTGCCCAGTGCACATGTGCTTCTCTCATACCCATGACCTCGCCAGACGTCTCCTGGCTACCAGCCACAGGACACAGGTCACCATGAGTCAAGCACAAATCTTTTAACACATTGGCAGAAGAGCAAGCTTGTGCTGCACTTCCTGGCCTCAGAAATTCCTCCTAGTACACATTTAAGTTCCCTTGATTTATTCCCCTTATGGTCCATGTGGTTAACCACAGTTTGATTTTTCTTAATAACAGTAAAGAGAGACTCATCACGACCCTTCTTCAGGCTCATCCCACTCTCACTCAGACCTATAATTTATTGGGAACATCCTCTGAGGGGATGAATGGCTCAGCTCTTTGGTAACAGGATATGGAGCTTTTCCTACTGCAAGCTGTGCTGCTTAGTGCCCAATGACAGTTGTGGTAAGTTGCTGACACGTAAGGATCTGTCTCCTCCTTTCCTGGCCCAGTGAACTGGATGGGTAGGTCCTAGACTAGGTCAAGAAGGCACCAAGTCTTCCTTCTTTGCATGACTTCCACGCTGTCTGCAGGGCTTGAGAGAAAGGGCATAAACATTTGAGCCAGTTAGAACTGGTTTTGAATTCAGGTCTATGGCTCAACTGCAGAGCCTCTCAACCAGGGTCAATTTGGTCCCCCAGGAACTATGTGGCAATGGCTACCTGTGATTGTCAGCTGTTTCTACAATCAGAGCTTTCTACAAAGCTCAGAAAAGTATGCTCCCTCTTACTTCTCCCACCCCACCCCCTGCAACAAAGAACTCTAGCTCAGAAGGTCAGTAGTGCTAAATTTGAGAAACCCTAACCTACTGGCTGATGCTGAGCAAGTTTCTTAACCTCATCCAAAATGAGAGATGATTATTGGTCCTATAGGGTTGTGACAAAGATTAAAATACAATAAATAAAGAATATAAAATACCTATCTTGGGTATAAAACCAGGATAATTTCCTTTCTCTTCTCTATGCTATCCCAGTACCTATGATCTCTGTTTGCTCTCCTTTTCTGCTCCCCTATACAAGTCTGTTTCTACTTAGCTTAGGCTAAATTATACTGAGTTATTCTAAATTATTCTGATGTAACAAACAACTTCAAAATCTCAGGGTTGATAGCACCCAAGGTTAGTGTCTCCCTTCTGTCACTCTCTGTCATCATTGGCTTTAGCTCTTCACTTAGGTAGAGGCTGAAGGAGCAGCCCCTGTCTGGGACATGGTGATGTTTAATGAAAAAAGATAAAAGAAAAAAGAAAAACCACTCACTTGCTTTTAAAGTTTCCACACACATGTTCTACTGCTTTACATGCTTCCTGTTCACCCCATTGGGAAGGGATGGATTCCTGCCCTAGGGTTGTGGGAATGGCTGAACACTCAACTTCTGACACTGAACTGATTACAACCACAGCGATTTACTGGGTCCGTGTACCCACAGCTCAGGGGCGGGGGGCTCTGCATTTGATGCAGAGTCACATGGGCACTGCATTCAGGAACAGAGGGGAAACGGGACTTTGAGAGGCAGGCTTTGTAGTGTCAAGGGGGTAAGGTAACCCCCGGTCCCCACAGGAAGATGTGATTGGCTTGTTTGAATAATTCTGTAGTTGGAATTCTATAATTAATAAAGTAATCTCATAATTGGCTAGTTTGTAGAAATCCTGGCTAGGAATGGAAGCCGTCTACAAAAGCATTGCCCCTGGTGCCTTTGATAAGGAGGGTTGTTTGGTGAGGGGATCTTATCTGAGGAAGCAGAGTGGGAAGAGGAGCTTGAATTAGACCATTCAAAGTCCTACTGATTTTATCCGATGTCAAAATAGCACATTAATTTTAGACCTTAAACCACAATCCCTTCTGCTCCCATTTCCTTGGCCAACATAAGTTCCATAGAAAATTGAATCATGTGACAGAACGACCTAAAGATAATTTATCATTTTAAGCCCGTGGATTCCATGCTCGTATCTTTACTCATGGACACTTTTGTTCAAAGAGATCCCATCTCTATAACCACAATGATGGGATCAACAAAATCAGATCTAACATGCTGGAAGCAGAATACAGGTCTTCCATGCACTCAGGCAGCCTGACTGACCCCATGGTTACCAAATGAAAACACAGATGCCCAGGAAGGGGCCAGCAACTTAATGAATTAACATATTTTTCTGTGTATAAGACCATAGTTTTGTCTAAAATTGTTCGAACAAAAATTGGAGGTCATCTTATACACGGCAGTAACTGGTTGATACTGATTTCTTAATGTTGGGTTAGAAAAGTAGGGGTTGCCTTATACGTGGGACCGCCTTAAACACAGAAAAATACAGTACATGTTAGAGTCCATATTGTCTGGTGAAAACACATTTCTAAGCTAGAAATAAATTCCATGGCCAAAAAATGAAGAGAGGAAAAAATAAGAGGCCCGTGGATCCTGTAGGTGTGCATAACGACAGAGGAGGCAAAGGAGAGGGGAGAGGGAAGGTCAGAGTCATCATGGAGATAAAAGGAAAGAAAGGAGAAATGGCAGCAAAGTAGGAGGCAGCAAGGCCAGTACAAATGTGTACTGTGCTGATGGTGCCCAGATCTTTCTGTCTCACCAACTGTGTGCTTCACATCTCCACCCCAAGTCTGATAGACATCTTAGCCTTATAATAGCTCCTGATTTCCCACCCCCAACCTCCTTAGCCTTCCTGACCTCAGGAGGTTGTACCACCTACCCAGTTCAAGCCCAATATGAAGGTTTTAGTCTTTGACTCTTCTCTTCCCCTTCTTTCTTAAAGCTAATCTGTTAGCCAGGTCTACTGGTCCAACTTTAACCTATATCCAGACTCTGAGCTCTTCTCACCAGGTCCTGCCTCCACCCGCTCGTGGGGCCCTGCAGTGGCCTCTTGCCTGGTCTCTTTGCCTTCATGTTTGGACCCCACAATCCATTTATCTTATAGCAGCCTGAGTGACCTCTGTAAAACACAAATCAAATCATATTCCCTCTCTGACTGAAACTCTCTAGTAATTTCCCATCAGGACATAGAATCAAGTTCAAACTCTTTATCATGACCTGTAAGGTCCTTTTGTTGGTCCCCAGGCTACTTCTCATAGTGTATGTCCTACTACAGGCCACCTAATTCACTCTGCTAATGTCTTTTCAGCCACGCTGACCTCCTTGTCTCTTAGGACATACCAAGATTATATTGTCACATAGGTTTAGATGCTAGAGTTTCATGAAGCCTTACCCTTCTTGTCATTTATTCAACTAATATTTATTCAGGTTCTAAAAATACAGCAGGGGCTGTTTTCAGCACTAGATTTCCATCTGAAATACCTCCTCAGAAAGACCTTCCCTGAAACAATTCATCTCTCCTACACCTTGTATCTCCATATCTCGCGTTATTATTACTGTTATTACACTGATTACTATATAAAGTTGCATCACATGTATTTTTTTTACTTGGTCTTTTTTTCTTTACTAGGGTGTAAGTCCCTCAACTACAAAATGTGCCATAGGAGCATAAAATAATCCAATATTGAGCAACTCACCATTGGAAAAGAGAAGAATTTTAATATTTTAATTAAGCTTAAATACTCGTATGCCACTATAACCCGATGAAAAGCATACATTTGGAATGGTAGAATTGTGAGTTATTAGGGACGAGGGGGCAGAAACGAATTTACAAACGAGGAAGTTTATTACTCACCCCACTCTAGCACATGAAAGGAATAAACTAGTAACACCTCAAGGAAATATAAAAGCATTGAGGAAATTCCTCAACATCCTTGGGCAGGTAGGTAAAGCAGAAATGCTTTCTGCCTTTGGTGCTCCGACATAGCTGCAGATCGGACTCCTTTGAGGGTGATTTTCTACGTGCACATTCCTCAGGCCTGTCCCTGGAGATTCTGAAGCTCTCAGGCTGGGGTGGAGCTTAGGAAACGAATGTTTTACAAAATTTCCCCAAGGTCAGCCTCACCTGGAAACCCCTGGGCAAGCCACTCACCCATACTACGTATGTTCTTATGAGACTAATCAGATATTCGAATAAACTGGCCAAATGGGCTACTTTGGGTTTGAACTTGGACATTGTTGATCTGAAACTTCATTTCTTTTCCCCATGGCAACATAACGAACCTTGAATTAGGACTGTAGAGAACCCATAGGTTATGTTAGATCCATGAAGGCCAAGTAAAATCCTCGCTTATCTTTCTCTTCTGAATGTTTGTCTTGTCCCAGAAAAATTGTGTAAGTAAACAAACCCAAAGCAGCAGGTTCCCAGGATCAAGCCTGCAGCCCTAGTGAAATAGTGAAATGTGGGAAGCTGCCACTCCTGCCGTGGAAAGCTGACCCCTGCAGGTGCAGCCTAGCCTTGGTCAGTACCCGCTAACTTTGGAATGCCAGTTCATTCGATTATATGCTGAGATGTGTCAGAAACAATTGCCATGATTAAATGCATCTAATAGATTTAAGCATCCCTTGAGGAAATGAAATATGACACAATTCTCACACCAGGCTTCCTTTCCTAACAGGGAGTTGATTCTCCATTGGGAAAGAACCAAACACGTGAAATAAAATTCTGTAGCCTACAACATGCTGGTTTGTGTTGTCCTGGACTCTTTCATGGCCCAGTGGCATTTGCTGTATATATTTACAGGGCACAAGTGATTTTGAACAAGAAGTAGATTTGGGCAGTAAACCCAATGAGCGCATGAACAGACAATTGCAGTGTCAGGGAAAGTAAGTACATTTCCAATCTTTAAAACTCAAGTCTTCTGAACTATGGATTGGCATAGCAATACAAGTATTTGAGTTTTATGGGGCTGGATGAAAACTTTATATTACTGTAAATAGAAAGAAATAAAGATATTTCTTAAGTTGCCTAGACATTTTATTTGAAGCCACATTTTCCCCAGCCCTAAAGCTGCCCTATAAATCAAGACCATGGCCATAAATCTAGGTGCACGGGGTAGGTGGGTGGGAAGGGAGTTTAACCGCAGTAAGTCTTCCTTGACAATGTATTGATGTCCTAAGCCATTAGCAATAGCTGACCAGTTAAAGGGGTTTGAATAGGCCTGCTAGTTAATCTGAAATGCAGATGCCACCACTAGACAATCCGGTTTTGTCTGAGTTCATTACTGTTGGGAAGAAGCACCATGAGAAGCTGGGAGCTCGCTTGTTTCTGTCTAATGCATGCAAATACTTTAAAACTCATTCCTCAGTTCAGAAGGCAGCAAATGAAAACAATCCCTGTGATTTCTCATGGTAGTCTTAGGTGTGGGACAAGGGGACTGGGTTTTCCCTCTCAGCGCTCCCTTCCTCTTTGATATTCCATCACTCACCTCAACAGGATTCATTGAGACAAAAATAAGGTTTCCAGAGAAAATTCAGTTGACTCCATCACACTGTTCTTTGGATGGGTCAAAACATTTGCATGCTGCTACATAATTAATAAGAAGTGCAGTGAAACAACTGACAGAAAATATGAATAAATACATGAAATGCCAAAGCCATCCCTTCATAGAATAAACAAAAATGAACAGTCAATAGGAGAACATTAGAAGTGACAGAACAATCTTGGATGAAATGAAGCCCCTTAGCTACTATGTCAATTATTGGGAACTGAGATAGAAGAAATGAGATATAATAAGCTGACAAATAACTATAAAGTGGCAAATGCCATCAAGAGATAGCAGGAAAGTACTGGATTAGTTTGGAGATAAGACAGCCTCTGACCCCCACGATGGAGGCTTCCTCAAAGAGGTAACATTTCGGGTAAACTTTAAGGCGTAGATAAGACCTGGCTACGTGGATTTGAGGAGGGGAAAAGGGAGATTTAAGCTAAGGAAACAGTATGATTAAAAGTATAAAATGAAGACAATGGATGTATAAAGAATAGCGAATAATGATAGTTCCCTTGTTTTGCTTTTGGCCTTAAGAATGGTTGGGGCCAGCTGGGCACTAAAGGAGTTGGAACCTGGGGCTGCAAGAGTCAGCCTGTAGCCTGACACCGTGAAGGCCAGCTGGAGGTCAGGACCACTGGAGCTGGCCAGCGAAGGGCTGGACCGGGAGCCTGGGCCTATGTGAGCTAGTCTGGTGTCTGGGTCCAAGGGCTGCTGGCCTGGCACTGGGGTGGGCTGGGAGCCTGGGGTCACAGGAGTCTCCTGGAGCAAGAGGAGCTGGCCTGGTGTTGGTATGGGCTTGGTGCTGGGGTCTGTGGTGAAGTGAGGTGCTTACTACACTCTTTTCCCTTTTTCCTTGCTGGGCTGCCGGAGCCTGCTCCCCACCCCCCATCCCTATGTCTTTTCTTATTTCTCTCTTTATTCCAGGTGCTATAATTCCTCACCTGAGATCCTTAGGACTGGTGAAAGTATTTTTTTGCATGTAGATAGTTGTTTAAATTCATGTTTCTGAGAGGGGACAAGTGCTAAAATTGCCTATACCACCATCTTGTTCAAACGTTTTTAATTTTGGTGGAGTCAGTCCATCTTTTTTGTTTTTTTCCTCTTGTGCTTTTGGTATTGTGTCTAAGAAAGCTTCCCTAACCCGAGTTCATAAAGATTTACTTTTCTACGCTTTCTTTTAAGAGTTTTGCAGTTTTAGGTCTTGCATAGGTCTAAGATCTATTTGGAGTTAATTTTTGTATATGGAATGGTCAAGTTGCATTCTTTTACATGTGAATGTCCAGTTGTTCTAACACAATTTGTTGGAAAGACTGTTTTCCCCTCCTCATTAAATCATATTGGTAGCATTGTTGAAATTAATTGACCACAATTTTTTGACCAAATAGTTTTACATTTGGACTCTCAATTTTATTCTATTGTTCTATAATTCCATCCTTTTGCTGATGTCACTATGTCTTAATTACTGTAGCTTTGTAGTAAGTTTAAAATTGGAGATATTATTCCTTGACTTGTTGATTCTAGCCATAGAGACCATCATGCAAAGTGAAATAAACCAGACAGAGAATACCAAGAACCATATGACTTCACTCATATGTGGAACAAAAAGCTGAAAGCAACAAAGAAACAAAAACTAATGGACACAATCAAAAGTTTAGTGGTTAGTGGTTATCTGAGGGTAAGGGGGGAGGGGGTGCGACAGAAGGGACGGGGTCTCAAATGTATGGTGAAGGAAAGAGAACTGACTCTGGGTGATGAACACATAACACAACACATTGACGATATATTGTAGAATTGTACATCTGGAATCTATGTAACTTTTACTAACCAATGTCACCCCAATACATTTAACAATAAAAAAAATTGAGATGTGTGAGTCCTCTTACTCTGGTTTTTGTCAAGATTGCTTGGCTCTTCATGGTCCCTTGTATTTCCATATCAATTTAGGATCAGCTTGATAATTTCTACAGGAAGTCCAGCTGGGGTTTTGATAGGGAATGCACTGAAGCTGCAGATAAAATTGCTGTCTTAACAGTATTAGATCTTCTAACCCATGGACACGAGCTATCTTTCCATTTATTTCATCTTCTTTTATTGTATTTAGCAATGTTTTGAGGTTTGCAGAGTTCAGGTTTTATGGGTTTTTTCAAAATTAAATTTATATCTATTTCATCTTTTAATGCCATTGTAAATGCAATTGTTTTATTAATTTTACTTTCAGCATTTTTATTGCTAGAGTATGGAAATACAATTGATTTTTGCATTTGCTCTTGTATATTGCAAACTTGCTGGGCCTGCTTATTAGTTCTAATAGTTTTTTCATGAACTCCTTATAATTATCTAGATACAAGATCATGATACCTGTAAATAGAGAAAGTTTTACTTCTTCATTTCTAGTCTGGATGCCTTTTATGTCTTTTTAATGCATTATTTCCCTGACTAGAACTTGCAGTGCAATATTTAACAAGAAATGGGAAGTATCCTGATCTTAGGAGAAAAACATTCAGTTTTTCACTATTAAATGTGATATTAGCTGTTAGTTTTTCATAGATGTCCTTTATTAGGTTGAGAAAGTTCTAGCACACCTAATTTTTGTAATAAAATATATTTTAAAAGTAAATACACAAACAAGTAAGCACTTGATGAACTGAATTGAATTCTATGGCTTTTTTCTCAGGGCATATCTAAGTATCATACTACCCTTGACCTTAAAATAAGGAATCAATTGAATTCAGAGTCTTTTGAGAAAGTAAGGAGAAAACTTTAAGGCTTTCATTCCACCCATTTTTTTTTTAATGTTTCCTCTAACCAGGCTGTTACCTCTTTTATTCTTCTGTTACCCTGATTTCCATTCTGGCTATAATAATTTTTAATGATACAACCCTGTCTCTAATGATGACTCTAATGCTAATGCCTAGCAGTTTCTTTCACATCATTTATTATCAAGCCTGATAAGCTCCAGGTGAATAACCAGGGCAGCTTCTTTAGAAAGTAGAAGTAGTAGCCATTAATGAGACTAGCCATTTTGGGAAAGGATGAAAACTTGATCAAGTGGAAACCCCAAGGAGGCTATCTTCTGGTCATTTCTTACAGCTTCTACTAACAATGGGAGTTGAATTAATAAAAGAATTACAGTGACGGATAACATTAAAACACCAGACAGCTCATTCCAAATAAATTTTATTGATGAAAATGTATCTATTTTTATAAAGAGTGGGAGCTTGGAGAGCTGCTGCATCAACAAGATTGCTCAAGATCTATTGGGTAATCCAAATGTATACATATTTTAAGAAAGGAAAAAATCGTATTAAAATTATACTACTCAATATTATAATATACTGTTAAGAAAAGATGAATACAAGTCACGTTTGACTTCTGCCATTACTAGAGGTGCTCACAGTGGTTACCATCAGCATCCAGACACTTCTGATTATAGCAAACTACTACTTGAGCAACGCAAACAAAGTGTCCCCTTGTATCACTGCACATGCCATTTCAATTTCTTCATGAAGTACCACCAGTGTAGCCGGTTTCTATGGTACACCACATGCTTTAAGGTCCCCCTGTAGGTAGAAGTCAAGGGGTGTTAAGTCAGGAGAATGTGGGGGAAACTCAAAAATTCTTGAATTTCAAATACCACTTCAAAATGGTCTTGTGCACCTTGAACAACTGCACTTCCACCATTTTCTTTGAGTGTCCTGCCTGTCACATGGTGACACTAGCATTTATTTGATTAATGCCATTTTTTGAGCAAATGTCATACTACACATTGCTATTGTAATTCAATTCAACTTTGAAAAGTAATACATAGATAACATCTGTTAAAATGAGTATACATTTTTTGGCACCCTGATACATACATCCCGGCAATGCCAAACTATATATTTATATATTTAATATTATACACACACACACACACACACACACACACACACATATCCTCTATAGCATTACAGCACTTGCATATTCCCACTTATTTAACTGGCCTATTACTCCATAAAGGAAAGCCACCATATTTTGTACATCAAGTCCTATTTTAAATGGTAAGAAGAAGTAAGTGTTTTGCAAAGTCCATTGGGATGCATCAAAAGCATCCAAATAAAACATTTTGGCAGTGGGAGTTTAGAGAAGAGGGCAGGTGATAGCTATCTTCTTAGTATAATTTTTTTCCTTTAAAAACTAAATGAAGAGTTTTGTGAGAGAGTTATACTAAATAATACAGTATGCGTTTCTGCTTCCTGGACTGATAATTAAGTGTGGGGTTATTTGGGAATTAATTTGAGGTTTGGCCCAATGAAATGGGAATTAGGATTGTTAGGATGGTCATTTTAGCAGGAACAAATTTCACTTTAATTTTGCCCTAGCCAGGATTAGTAATAGCACCTAATCAGAGAGCACATTTCCAAGCAAGAGTCACACCACTTTCTAATATTAAATAATATAAGAAATCATTTTGAAAAATTGAATTTTTTCTCCCAGAATAGCAAGAAGAAAATCTTTTCTTTTTCAGTAGCTGTCTAGAAAATTCTCAACAACATTATAATTAGGTTAAGAAAAAGCAACTAGGATATTTTTAACATAAGTGTGAAAGATTTGAGAAGGTAGTAATTCTAATTAACATTTGATTGGTGCATACACAGTGTGGTTCTAATGTTGTGTATGCAGGCCCAATCAGCAAAACAAAAAAGGTTGCCTTTAAGGTGCATTAGAAGGTTTTTTTGAAAAGTGAGAACCGGGATTCCTAAGCAAGTGATACTTGGATAGCATTCAGAGGACCTATGAAATTGGATAATGAAGCCATTATATTATTATTTCATTAATTATAACTGAAATTAGGTATTTTCTTCAGTTATGAATTGCAGGCAATAATCCACAAAACATGACCATGATTAATAAGAACAGTAGGGGTTTTTTTTAAATCATTTTTTATTTGCTGATATTTCAAAATATTTTCATTTACTACTTTGAAATTATAATGATATTAGACTTGTTAATAGATCTTTTATCTTTTATTAATGAAGAAGCCAATACTATTGCAGTATGACGTTTATAATTACATGCATTTTTTATTGATTTAAAAATATTTACCTGGAAGTATATTAGTATTACCAGACTGCCAAGGGGTGCATAGGACAGCGTAGTGACCCCTGGTGTAGAGGTAACAGGAAATGTGCCCCTTGCCTGGACCAAAGGAATCTGCCCCACACTCCACCGCAGGTCATATAGCATGCATCCACTGACCCTGTTCTCTCTTTGCATCTCTCCTTAGATACTTTCAGGTGATGGTAGACAGCTCATTGAGGATAAGTTTCACTACCCTGGTTCTGTTTTTATCAGAGAAGATGCTGTTTTATTTGCAAGAAACAGAAAATTGACCCTGACGTAAACACAAAACTGAGTAACTCACATGAGAAGCCCAGATGCAGAGCAGCTTCAGGAAGGAGCTGTGAAGGCTTTGGCTATGCCCCTCCAACACCCGATGCTCTACCCTCTTTCTTGTGTGTGCTTCGGCCTCAGGCTGACAGCAAGAGGGCTCTGGTGATTCCGGTAATTTCCAGGTATTATAACGTCCAGGGCGAGTATAATGGGAGTATTTCCATGTCGATGCTTGGAAGCAGGAAAATATTTCTGAGACTCTCCCATGATGGCTTCCTTCATGTCTTTTGGCCAAGACTAGATCACATTCCTATTTCTAAGCCGATGATTGACAAGGTGTCTGATCCTCATGATTGGATTTTGAGGGTAGAATGGATGTCGTAGACTCAACCTGTAAGACCTGGTAGGTACCCATCTCACTCAACCTTTTACCAAAAACACGACCATCACAATTTTAATTTCAATGAACATAACACTGCACTTGTGAGGGTGACAAGTAGTAATAAAAACAAAGCAGGCAAATACAGGGGGTTGCAAATCTAAAATATTTATCCAATTTTCTTCCATTGCATTACATTTATTTGTCTTTGGATGAATATCTTAATTGTTAAAATCTCTCACTTCTAGAAGAGAATTACAATGTGGTCCCATTGGTACTCTCTTAGAGATGCTCTACAGTTGAATGGCAAATTCTGAAAACAGGCTAAATTGCTCTGAAAAAAAAAAAAGAAAATGCTGGGCCTCTCTCCTCCTTCACACTGACAGACAAATCTTATTAATGGAGTTGTTTCCCAAACCAGCCAGGTCAAATCTGAGACTCATCATGCCGTGCTGGGTCAGAATTCCCATGTTTTCAACACCATAGTCTCCAGCTTTCTAAATGTCAAAACATTCTACAAAATGAGGGAATTTTGTATACTTTAATTACAATAAATACCTCAGCACTCTGAAGGGTAGGAGGAAGTATTCAAACTTAACGGACAAAACTGAGATGTACTACTCCAAATCACTTGAAAATTTATAACGAAGGCCAGAATTTTTATGAAGTCCAGACCCACCAAGTACCCCAAACCTGCTTGCTCAGAAAGCAAAATGTGGAAATGAATGAGAAATGTGGTCTACTGTGCATAGTGACCTGCCAATTTCAATTAAGAAAAAAAAAAAAGAGAGAGATTTGTTCTTAAGAATAAAGCAGAGAAATCTGATTTTATTAAACAAAAAGGGAATAGAATGGGCACCCGGAAAGATGGCGCACACCCGGAGAAGACGTGCTGAAGAGTCAATGAAGCTGCACTCACATGTTTTGGAGCCTTGGGAGAAGCTGGTGTGTGGATGCACACAGAGCTGAGCTGAGGGACCCCCATGCTGCCTCCCACACAGGGCAAATTTTTGGAAAGCAGGTTACACTGTCTCTTCTCCAGGCTTCTTTAGTTAACGCTGGCTCCAAGCTATTAGACATGGCTTTAGCTGTTGTCACTCGGTGGTTGGGGACACCATGCCTATATTCACTTTAACAAGATTCTGAAACTTAGAACCCCTCATACTCATGTGTCTAGTTAAGGTCGTGATATTTTTGTTTCTCCACAGCTGGCCTGTAGGAGCGTTAAGGAGAAAGGAACTTAGGTTTCTGGAGACATATGATGGTGTTTCAGGTTCTGTGTCCTTAATACTCTCCCCTCTGCCTGGTCTCCAAGAAGAAAGAATCCCTGTTCTCCTCACAGACTATCTATCCCCAGAAAAAAGCCTCACTCCCTGCCAGGCTAGGCTGGGTCTTGTTTTCCTGGGTTCTCATAACACTTTCTACGTGCCTTTAACAGGATGTGTGTGGCCTTGTTTAGAATGTAGCTGTTAATAATAACTGCCTTTGTCTCTCCTGCCAAAATGCAAGTCCTTCCAGGGCAAGTTTCATATCTTATTCACCTCTGCATCCAGCTCTTAACAGAGTGCCTAGCACATTTTAAGTGCCCAATGATGTTTAATGTCACTGAACAGGGATTGCCAAAATAATAAAATGAAGAGACTTCATTTTCCCGGGTATGTCCTCAGTGCCCTCCCAACCTATTCCCCTGCCCTCTTGCACCATACAAAGGACATCAGTCAAATGTTTTAGTGACATGTTTTAGTGGTCTGCCACAGTTATTTGTATGGAGGTTTTCAATCAGTATCCAAAAAACCCCAAACAAAATAAAACAAAACAAAAGAAAAAAATCAAAAAGAAAAATCTCTAATGTTTCAGACCAAAATGCATCATCAAATCCATCAGGCTATTTGTATGCAGCTAGCATGATTGCCAAACTTCAATATTAAATATCATTATGATTATTATTCATTCTAAGGTCATCGGTATCAATCTCCCAATAAATCAAGTCAACTTTAATATCTATCAAAGAATGTGATTAATAGTAAGAAGACACTATCAACTAATAAACGCTCCAAATTTGGGTTTGAAAGAATCTGAGACTAAGAAAATGCAACACGAGGAAAATGATTTGAAAGATATTTTTAACCTGATGGGAAAAAAAGCAAACTAAAATTATACCATCGCTTATGATATTTTAGACTCAAACATTTGGATTCGTTTTGAAAGCAGGGAACTAAAAATGCAGCCATCGCTTTAAGGAGTAACAGCTATGAGATCCTCTAGTCCCTAGTCTGCTAGTCTCCACTGGAGACTGAGTAGAAGGCAGAACTTCGGAGGTGCTGTCATGGGCCTTGGGAAGGTGGAGGCAGAGGGCTGTGATGTGAGTAGTTGGGAACCCTTGAAGCAACATGGGCTGTTTCCTAGAAGAGCTGCCCACAGCATGCAAGTGAATCAAGGTAGCAGCTGAGGGGGAGGGACTGAGCCCAGGCAGGGCACAGAGGTTTGGTGCTCTTCAACACGTGAGCTCTCCATGCGCCTTCATCTACAACCTTGTGACTGACAGCCAAGGGCAGAGCCACCCAGGGGCCCTGGATACAATAATCAGGCCCCAAAGCCTGTTCTCTTTGGCTGTGGCCATTTAAAATCCATATACGTGAGATGAACCTCCCTTGTTCAGAGGGCAACCCTTAGCCAGTACAACAAATTCATGAAGATGATAAAGTAACTTGAACATTTGCCTATCTCAAAAGTTATATTTATGCTAAGCCATAGATTTCAATACTTTCTTAATCCAACGAGATGGTTAATGACAAACTGTCTAGAAAGCTAGAGGGAGTGTTGCTATATTTGAGCAGAAAAGGATTGTTTGTACCAAGGAACCAAAAAGTACATTCATCTAGGGGTTTCTCAACATTGGAAAGAAAATGTAAGTATTTTAATTTATATTTTTATTTGTGTTATCCTTTTAAATATATGTGATAATACATAAAGCATTTATATAGTAGGGTACATTTAATATTTATAAATAAATGTACGTACATTGGGATTGCATGTGCTATATATTTTTTTCCTGATTATGGTGTGCATTGCTGCATTCAAACCCTGCCATCTTGAAGGCTACCTGTTATCTCAACTGGAAGATTTTCCCAGTCTGATCCAACAGCACTAGGGGCCCCATGCCTGGCTGTTTCTTCTTCATTTCGGTAAATGTTTAAGGTGGTGGGCATCTGCTTATAAGAAATGTTTTCCTTACTGCATAGAAAAACCCATGGCTGATTGAGTTAAAATAAATCCATCCTCCATAAGTTATCAATCAGTATCCAATCCAACACTATTGATTTGTATGGACATCTGTTCCAAGTTACAGATCGAGCGATGATAAAGTGCTCGTGTTTTCTAGATGCATTGTCTATGGGTGCTTGGTGCAATTCCCTCTTTATAATTATTATATTTTTCTACTCACTTAAAGCCATTGGTTTGAAATAATAATTTTCTTCCCCTGGTAGACTTCCTATTTTGTCTCAGTGTGCCTAGGGAATAAAGTTAAAACAATAAATAAAGTTCAAAACAGAACTTTAATATTCTAAAAGCACATTAAAAATTTTTTTTTAAAGATCCCAGATTCGAATTATAAAAGTATGGCATGGAGATGCATGGGATCCAATTTCTAAAGGGCAGAGATGCAGTCTGACAAAGCAAGAAAGCTCACTGGCTATTCCAAATAACACACACTGGAATGCTGAAAAATTTCTCAGATTCAAGTTATTTTGCTGCCAGTGTTTTGCAAAATATTTTCTATAAAAGGTATCAGTAACTATTCATACCAATCTTTCCCCAGTAGCTTTGGAGTGATGGCAGGGCTAAAACATTCAGAACTCTAAAAAAGGAGAACTCATCAGATTCATAGACTGTCCAGCTGAACATTAATCCAAGGACATACACATCTCTAATCTAGCTCAAAATCCACCCTATGGTTAAAGCTTATAAAGAATGAAAAGATAAACAAAGAAACAAGCAAACCCTCTTCTCCTTTGCATGCACCTTGTAGTGGCAGAGAATGAAGTAGATACTGTCAGGTGAGAAGGAATAAATCAACCTGCTGTTATGATTTTCCCCTTTATTTAAAGATAATTATCTTGGGGGACCCTTGGTATATGCCCCTTTTATATTCTTAGGATCCAAGGGAATTCAGCTTGGGTGCCTGCCAATGGCCAACTTCAAGAAATTATATAAATGTAGAAAATCTATAGATGTTACTAAAATTGGTATGACCTAGTCCTCAGGCTTGAGATTAAAGTATGATCACAGTACACTTAGCTTTCTTTTTCAATGATCAGCGTGCAGGCTGATACATTTTCACCACTCACACATTTAAATTTTTGAAAATTCCCTTCTGCATACTTAGCCCAAGAAAAATGTGAGAATGGGCAGCATGTTGGTGATTGTTTTAGCTGAGGGGTTCTTGTACTCTTCTTTCTATTTTTGTATATAGTTAACATTTTTATAATAATATGTTTTTTAAAAAGGTAGATCTCAGAGGCAGTTCTTTCTGCCAGTCATTACACCCTAGAAGCTGTGCCTCAGAAGAGACCTCAGCTGCTCCCTCGGGAGTCTTGCTTCCTGTCTACTGTCACCAGGAGAGCATCTTCCCATGTGAAGGGCAAGCCTGGAATGCTATGAGATGCGTTTTTCATACAACGTGGACACCCACCGAAGGCCAATGTTTTCATCGGATGCTCAAGTGAAGACACTCCAATTGGTTCTAGTGCAGAAGATAAGGTCTGCACATACCTAATTGCTGGAGAAAGAGGAAATGCATCGCATATGTTTAAAGGAGGGAGCATTTCAAAGATGGCATTGTCCCAAGGGAGTTTCAAGGGAGTTGCACTGTGTGTGAGTTTGCCTTATGTACTGTCTTGAGACCCTAAATATCTTTGGAAGCACCCCTTCCCCTAATCCCACGCCAAATATCCATGCCATGCTTGGAATCACTGCTTCCAAAAATGAGCAACGAGGAATCTCATTAATCTTTAATATCAGTCTGGTCTTATAACATTCCCCAGTGTCACTGTGGGAAATGTGTTCTACGCAGTCCACAGCTACTGCTTCCGGGGTCACAAGGGTTCCCAGCCCCCTTTCCTTCCATGTACATTTGAACCCCTTTCTCCCAGGAAATGCCATCACTCTATGGGGCGCTTGTAACCACTGACACAATACTTTTGAGGCTGTCTTGGTTACTGATGGTGGGATATAAGGAAGAGAAATAAATGGGTGAGAGGGCATGAGACCTGTGCTTTGTAGTTTTCGTGGTCTAGAAACAATCTCCAGTTTCATTTTTGGAGCAAGGGCCCAAGCTTGAAATAACTAACTGGGTTCCAGGGTTTATTTGAATTAAAAGCAAAAACATTGCTTTTAATCTCTGCAGTGAGCCCTACAATTTCAAACCCAAATTGGCTACAACTATTAAAAAAAGGTGAGTAAATTTTGGGGGTAGATACCCAGAAATGGGATTTATGGGTCCTATGGTAACTCCATTCTTAATTTTTTCTTTTACCATTTTATTTTATTTACTTTTTTATAAAAATATTTTTATTGTTAGACTTATTGGGGTGACATGGGTTGTCAAGAGTTACATAGGTTCCAGATGTACAATTTTACAGTGCATTGTCTATTTGTTGCATTAATTTTTTGAGGAACCTCCATAGCGATTGTTATCAGTTTGCACTCCCACCAGCAGTGTCTGAGAGTCCCTTTTTCTCCACACCCTCTCCAGGACTTGTTATTCCTTGTCTTGTTGATAACAGCCATTCTCACAGGTGTGAGGTGGTATCTCATTGTGGTTTTGATTTGCATTTCCCTGATAGCTAATGAGGAGGAGCATTTTTTCTTATCTCACTTGTGGAACACAAAGCTGAAAGCAACAAAGAAACAAAAACTCATGGACACAATCAACAGTTTAGTGGTTATCTGAGGGGATGGGGAGGGGGATGGGAGAGGAGAGCCAGGGTCTCCAATACACGGCGGTGGAGAGAGAACTGACTCTGGGTGATGAACACATAACACAATACATGGATGATACAGTGTAGAATTGTACACCTGGAACCCATGTAATTTTTACTAACCACCTTGATAAATTTAACAATTAAATATATATATATATATATATATCCTCAAAAAAAGAAACAAGGAGGTGAATAAAGCAAGAGAATCAGAGACAAAGACATTAGGTTCTCTCAAGTGGGTCCCTCAGGGTGCAGCCTGAATGTTGCCTGAGAGGGTTCTGTGACGTAGAGAGATTTGTCCTTAAAAACCCATGACCAAAACAGGTAGAACTGTACATAAATGGCCAATTCTAATGGAATTCAAGCCGTCATTTCATATTGTACCTAAAAGAGGCCAAGAAGTGACCAAGACACAGACTTGGGGTTGGACAGAGCCTTTGCAGTCTGCTCCCTTCTTTCTCACATGTCATTTCGACCATTGAGAGGCCATTGAGAGATCCTAGGCTGATGTGCATTGTGAGTCTCCTTAGATCCAATTTACACATGAAATTGTGTGCCTATATGTTTCTGTCTAGACAGGCCTATTGTTCAAATCCCAAAATCATCCTGCTTTTTAACACTTAAATTCACAACATATCAAAGTCTCCCTTCCATCCTCACCTCAATTCCTTTAATATGTTTAAAATGTAAATTTGAAAACTGAGCAATCTTTTATTAGTAAAGTTCTATTACAGAAAAAAAAAATGACTAAGAGAGACCTAGACAGGCCTAAAAAAAAATAAAGCTCTAGAGATTAAAAAAAAAAGAAGAGGAGCTTCATTTCCTTCAATCCAAAACAAGTAGGCAGCCAGATTAATTTAGCCAAGCATTAAAAAAGAAAAAAGATTTAGCAAAATAATTTGTTAAATGATTGGTTGAGGTGCTGTCATCAAAAGAATTCCAAGCAGAAAGTTTTTGTGCACATCTCACCTTTATCTTTCCCGTCTCTCCTCTCTATCCTATTGGTTCTCTTGGGTTTTTTGTGGGAGTTTGAAAAATTGTAAAATAGTGTGAGCTTATTGTAAAACAAATAAGCAAAACAAAAATACATAAAGTCAAAAATGAAGTCTCCACCATACTCAAGCACACTCCTTCGAGAATCATAGAGTTTTGGTACATATCCTCCAATACTTTGTACATATTGTTCTCTAATCTACTCTCCAACTTAGCAACATACTTCGATCATCTTTCCAAATCAGTGTGTGAAGAACTACCTCATTCATTTTACTCACGGTATTAACATTCACATGTACCCTAGCTTACTTAACTGATCTCCTGATCGCTGGAGACTTTCCTGCTCTTCTGTGAAGTTCCACTGAATCATTCATTTCATGGGTTTCTGTCTCAGAGGAAAAGTAGGGTTCTCCCTGCCAAAGGGATATCTTTGGGTCCCCGAGAAATAGGGGACTCTGGTGACATGTGCAACCCCTTAGAAAGGCGAAGAGTCTCACTGGGCAACGCGATGTTAGCCAAGGTACATGTTTGTGGGCTAACTAACATTTCTGTGTGCTTAATAATTTTTGGAAACACCTCCAAATTCTGTTACATGTACTATATACTATCTTTAGCTCTGAAAATGTTGTTGTTCGTGATCTGGCTCCTGTCCCACCTCAGTTCTCACTCCATGCTTTTCAAGCTGCAGTCATGAAGACTGTTAGGCCCGGAGGCCACCCTTCGCCCCACCTACCTCTGCGTGCGGTGAGCTCTCGGCCACAAATCCCCCTTTCCCTCATCTCGCCAGTGAAGTAGTCCACGTTCAAAGCCTCTCTGTAAAAATTTTCCTCTTCCTCCTCCCATACTA
The DNA here is from genome assembly GCA_004026885.1 of Lyroderma lyra. Classification (NCBI taxonomy): domain Eukaryota; kingdom Metazoa; phylum Chordata; class Mammalia; order Chiroptera; family Megadermatidae; genus Lyroderma; species Lyroderma lyra. The sequence goes on from PVJL010003926.1 coordinate 102,384, forward strand.
CCTCCGAAAACTTTTCTGTTTTTTTTTTTTCCCTTCCACTTGCAATGTAGCATGAGCATTTCTCAGATAGCGTACTTTTTGTCTCCTGTTGTAATAATGTGTTGAGTCTGGCTTCTCTTCTGGACAGGATTCCTGAGGGGAGGGACTGCTTTGGGAGTGTTTTGCCCAGTGACTACCCTGGAGGAAGCTCTGCCTAGATGTCTGGTGACTTAACTCAAATGGGCAGCCACCTAGAGGTCCTCTTCCCAATGTGCATAGAGGCTCTCAATGAGCAAAACTGACAGGGTACTACTGTGGTCTCGAACAGGCTTGTCCAACCCACGGCCCAAGGGCTGCATGCAGCCCAGGATGGCTTTGAATGTGGCCCAACACAAATTCATAAATTTTCTTAAAACATTATGACTTTTTTTTCCACCCTTTCCCCCCCACTCAGTAGCTCTTGTTAATGTTTGTGTATTATATGTGTGGCTCAAGACAATACTTCTTCCAATCTGACCCAGAGAAGCCAGGATTGCGTACTCCTCGTCTAGAAGTATATGTGGATACTTTTAAATGATTGTTATTTCAAAAAGTTGCCTTTTCTGCTCAAGCTGCCATACTGAGAGTTATGTCATCCATCTTTTACAGTACGCATTTCCCACTGCTAAGTAATGCTCAACATTGTACTGTAGCATCTAGTACAATAGCAAGTTCCATATGGCTCCTCACACATTTACTTTTATGTTCACTGGCAATTTAGGATGGCATTGTTCATTATATTTCAGATGTCAGCCTGCCTGGAGCCTATCCAAGGATGTGTACTTAGACTGTCAGAAAGTGAAAGGCTGACATTGGGCATGACTCATTACCGTGCAATAGATGTGAGAGAGCAGTTCAGGGGGAAAATCAGCTTTAATCAATGTCAGTAGATGTCGTGTGATTTTTCCCAGCACTACTAATGATGCATCAATTCAGAAATGACAGCTGCCGGCCACCGGTCACTGTGTTCTTTACACTTCTCCATATCACCAGATTCCCAACACTGGTCATTAATCTAATTTGCTTCTGTTTGTGGAGAATCAATGGTAGTACAACAAAAAAATGTAAGTATCATTTCTAAAGAAATTAGGTATGTAGCCACAGAGACTATCACAACTGTAACTGTATACTAGTCCTTGCTTTCACAGGGAGAGCCCTCTGCCTATCTGAAGACTGCATGGAAAAATAAGATTTCCCCACTTCTGGAGTTATTCCTAAGGGTGACACATGATATGCTTTCTAATAGCATCTCATAAGTTTTGTACAAGCTCTGTAGAGTGGATTGGTATTGTCATCTCTATTTTGCAGCTGACATCTGTGGTTCATAAGTTAATAATTAAATGGTGTGTCCCACTGAGAATCTGAGCGACAGGACCCAAACCAAGATGTTCTGCCTCATGCCTGTCCAGATGAGTATTCATGACAAAAAAATTCTGGATAAAATCACTCAAGAGTCCAAAGCGCATCTATGCCGAAGAGCTCTAGATCAGAGCTCAAAATAAAGATACTAAAAGAAGACAACTGTCCTGAGTTTTCCCTTTCCCTAATATTGGTCCTATACTTCTGGGATCTTACAACAAGCCCTTGAAATGGAAGCCACTTCTGCCTTCCCACAGGTTGCCACAGAAGCAAATTGACGAAGAATTAAGAACTATATACATTTTTCCATTTCCTTGCTATACTAGAAATACTGCCTGTTCAATTCTTATTGCATTCGTTATATTGGTAGATGCCCAGAAAAAGAGTACTGTGAATATCTCTCTTTGTAATATTGACTTTGCATATAAATAAGCATTTTTTCTAATGGTGCTATAAAATATGAACGAAGTTATGCATATTGTAGTCCCTAAGGGATAAGCCCTTTGAGGATGCCAGTGGGTGGACAAAAACCTGAGGAATTATGGTGACATGTGACCATATCCTTGCCCCTGGGATATCTAGTATGAAATTGTTTATCCTCCCCTGCCTATAACTTTCTTCTCTTTCTCTTGCTATGCCTTCATAACTCTGAGAAATGGGAAATTTGAAAGTCATGGCTGTTCGAATTTACTGGGCTTTTTAAAGACAGCTTCATGAGATCCCCAAAGATCTTCACCTGCTTGGTTGATGGATTCCAGGATCTCACAGACTGGTATGACTCTTTGCTTTCTAGAATCATTTTTGAAATGTAATACATAATTCCTAAGCACTTTGGCAAAATCTGATTCTCGCAATGAGATAGCATAGGTAAAACCTACTCACTGAGTGACAAAGGTGTAGCACGGGGGTGTCCAAACTTGTGGCTTCCCTGGGCCACATTGGAAGAACTGTCTTGGGCCACATGTAAGATACACTAACACTAATGATAGCTGATGAGCTAAAAAAAAAAAATTGCAAAAAGTCTCATAATGTTTCAAGAAAGTTTACAAATTTGTGTTGGGCTGCATTCAAAGCCATCCCGACTGTGAGTTGGACAAGTTTGCATAGCACGTATTTTGTCTTTGCTTGTTTGTATCAAAAACAAACAAGGATTAGCAGCCAAACAACTCATGATAAAGTTATGCTTACAGTTATTTCCTTTCAGCAAAACATTAGACAAAGTTTTGCTAAAGGGAAATAATGTGATATCTTTAGAATAATATGTAACATTACCCACTGTATCATAGTCTAGTTAGTGTATGTGTAGCTTGTTAAATTATTTTACTATATTTTTATTGTGATCTTGAAAGAAAGCTTAGAATATGTTATACATCTCAGGGCAATATTAGATTATATCTGGTTTTTCTTTTTTTAAACCTGTTTGTGCCTGGTTATTGCCTCCACTGTGATTAGATGTTCATGAAGTCATTTTTATGAGCATGATAATTATTAACAAATTATTTTGAAGTAATACTTTAAATTGTAATATTGGTGAAAATTGACTAATTAATGGTAATAGGTTAATAATTACAAGACAAGGTATCTTCTGAGGTAATGAAATAATTGTTGAATGGTAGGTGGATCACTGATATACTCCTTAGTTGAAGATTTTTAAATATTTAAAGAATTTCCATTGGTCATTAGAGAGTATGTTTAAAATAGACAAAGATAACTAGATGTCCGTGGAGCTTGGGACACCACTGATAAAGCTTTGGGCCAAAGTAAGAAACCAAACCTTGTGCTTTCTCTTCCAGAAAACAGGGAAACAGTTGACCAGTGAGAGTCCAGCATGGTCACATGACTAATTTTATCCAATGGGAGGTGAGCAGAAGTAACATGTTTCTCTTCCAGGACAAAAAGCTAAGAAGTGAATGTTCTTTCTCCATGTATTTTTTTTCTCCCTTCCACAAGTCTGATGAGCATTAACATGAAGACCTTGCAAGGCACATTATTAGGATGAGTAGAACCAGAAGATTGATGGGACTTGGCCTGGATCCCTGGATCATTGGGTAAATAATTAAAGATTATTTATTGAGGCAAATATATAAATTTTTTTAAAGATAGATTGTGCAAATTGGGAACACTGTTCTAATATTTAAGGTTTTTTAAAAATATCAAGGGCTACTTTGGGCAAGTTGTAGAGTTTGAACAAAGATTGAATGACCTTTTATCAGAGTTGTGGTAGAGGAGATTCCTGCATTGGAAGAAGGCAAACCAGACGCATTGTACTGTCCTTTACAGCCTGAATATTCTGGATTGAATCCAGAGATCAGACCAATCATAACTTTTCCCAGTATGTGCATAAAACTGTTCTCTTTCCTACCTTTGTCCATCTTCTCTCACCTTCCTTTCTACTTTTCCTACCTTCTTTCTTCCATCTTTTCTTTATTATTCAATGTCACTAACACTAGCAACTACAATAGGTAAGGAAATGAAGGAAGCACTCTGAATTCATCCATGAACCAGTTAGACAATGTTGCTATTCTTACAGAGCTCACAGGCTACGGAGAAGCATAAACAAGAAAGTACAACATGTATTGTAAAAGCTATGATAGGGATTTGGAGAGTTCTCCAGGAGCACGTAGGAGTGGTTACTAACCCAGGCACAGACTGTTCAAGAGAAGTGACATTGAATGTGTGGGCCTTTTAGAGGCAAGCTCAGTCCCGCCAATAGCACTGACATGCAGACCCAGTGTAAGCTGCATTCTCCTGGTTCTTTGTGTTGACCTTTCCCCCAGGGGCTCTAAGCATTTTCCAAATTCATTTCTTTAAGCATCAAAAATCCTTGTTAGAGTGATACACATCATATCTTTCCTCCATCTGATATCTACCATTGTATGTGTTCTGAGCAAAGCAAGTGGGTTTGAGGGGGAGAAAGAGAGAGAGAGGGAGAGAGAGAATGAGAGAGAGTGAGAGAGAGCACACGATCATCTATATATTCCATGAGAATTTGGCTCCTGTGAGAAGATAGATTTTCATTTCAGGGCTGGGTGTAAACTAGCCTTGAATATGTAATGGCTAACATGATTGCCTACCGAACCACCGTCAATCTAGTTTTGAAACTCATTACTGTAAATTGCTTTGGGATACCTTGAGCATGAAAAATGCAATAAAAAACAAAATCTATTTTGCAAAGAAGGTGGTAAAACTATAAGGATAAATTTTAGAGCTCTCTTTACAGAAGTGAGGAGCTAAAGGGAATACAAGGACCCTGACTCTTCCCTTGGGCAGCAGTGACATCTTTGAAAGAAGAGGAAAAACAAGATAAAAATAATGTACTTTCTTTCCCAGAAACAACATGGAACTAATTAACTGAGCTTGTCTCAAGACACTGACCTTTATTATTTGTTATCTATTAAAATGTCTCTAACCAGAAACCAGTGGTGACACATGCTAACTGCATCCTATTTGTGTTGACTATTATGCCCTATAATGATCATTTGTTTCTACAAAACTGCCATATGTCAACACTTCAACCAAAAGTCCAGTTAAGCCACATGTGACCTCCAGTAAGCATAACTTGGGTTGGTTTTCATTGTCAGTCTGTCAAGAGAAGACAAGGTATCTGGCCTGCCCAACTGAAAATTACATTAATTTAATGCTCAAGATGTATTACAGATATTTTTCTACCTTCACCCCCCAGAGCTTACCTTTTCTTCTGCTGCTATACGATACCTTATTCTAGCTGGATGGCATTAACACCTTAATGTAAGAAGACTGTCACTAAAATAAGTTTCTTAACAGCATTGTTATTAGTTGGTCATGAGACACAGATGTTGTGTTTTCTGACAATAAAATCTTTACTAGGAATCATGATTGGCCTAGGATCATTTCAAATCAAAATCCATAGTGCTATCCAAGAGCACAGTGTTTGGTACAATGGAGAAAGCAGTACGCAAGGATTCAAGGGTGCTGGAGTCCATTTCTGGCTCCGATACCAACTAACTGAGTGATCTTGAGCAAGCTAGTCTCTTTGATATGATGTTTCCTCATCTAATAAAATGCAGATAATCTGTTTACAGACTTCACGTTTGGTCTACCTCAGACTTTTGAGGCTCTGCACACTTTCTCTAAAGCACTCACCACAGTTGTACTTGTAGCATTACTGTGTGATTCTTTGATTAATGACCCCACCCACGCTCCATGAAAGCAAGGATCATGTCTAAATTTGTTTCATACAAGGTCAGACAATTAAGTTTACATACTTGCCACTGTATACTTACGTTGGCAGCACTGTACAAACAACTTGGTAACGTGTCATAACCTTGGTATATCTGTGTCTCACAGCTGTGTTCATGTCCACATGTGTTGGTGTCTTGCTGAGTGGCATTCAATATTGCTATTGTGTGATTTTGTGTGCTGTTGTGAGAATGTCAGAGCTTGAAATAGAGCAATAAACAAACAGTAAATTTCCTGTTAAACATTAAATTTCCTGTTAAACTTGCCAAGAGTGGAAGTGAAATAAGGGACATGTTAGTCTGAGTTTATGGAGATAATGTCATGAAGATAATGGTGTGTACAAATGAATTAAACATTGTCCTAAGGCGAGACAAAGCATCTCTGATGAAGAGAGCTCAGGGCACCCAGTACTGAGCAGCACTGATAAAAACATTGCAAAAATGCATTAAATTGTGCATCAAAATTGTTGGATGACTGTGAGAAGCATAGCAGACCAAGTAAACATTGATAGAGAAACAGTTAGGAAAATCTTAACTGAAAATCTTGACATAAGAAAGGTGTGTGCAAACATGGTCCTGAAGGAGCTCACTGATGAACAAAAGCAAAGGAGAGTTAAAATCTGCCAAGACTTTTCTGAGAGGCACGACCAAGTTTTGGGCCGTGTTATCACTGGTGATGAAACATGGGTGTACCAATACAACCCTGAAACAAAGTGTCAAAGTACCCAATGGAAATCATCCAATTCTCCACAACCAAAAATTATTCCATCAGTCCAAATCAAGAGTCAGAACAATGTTGCTAAACTTTTTTGATATCAGAGGGATTGTTCATTATGAATTTGTACCAACTGGAGAAACAGTCAACCAAGTTTACTACTTGGAAGTACTGAAAATTCTGCGTGAAAAAGTTAGAAGAAAATGACCTGAACTTTCCTCCAACAACTCATGGCTCTTGCATCATGGCAATGCACCAGCTCACACGGCACTGCCTGTGAGGGAGTTTTTAGTCAGTGCACAAATAACTGTATTGGAGCCCTCTCCCTACTTATTTGATCCGGCCACCAATGAGTTTTTTCTTTATCTGAAGATAAATGAAATATTGAAAGAAAGATATTTTGATGACATTCAAGGCATCAAGTGTCATACTATATCAGCTCTGATGGCCATTCCAGAAAAAGAGTTCCAAAATTTCTTTGAAGAGTGGTCTAGGGGCTGGTGTTGGTGCAGAGCTTTCCATGGGGCGTACTTCGAAGGTGACCACAATGATATTCAGCAATGAGGTATGTAGCACTTTTTCTAGGATGAGTTGGCAAACTTAATTGTCAGACCTCATATTTCATCTCTAACTTCTGGTACAAAGTAGGTAGTCCATGAATATTTCTTGAATAAGTGAATAAATGAACAACATTTAGGGAGGATTCTATTATTTTACAAGTCTTCTAAATGGTATTGCCTCAAGAAGACTTACTAAATAGTCAAATCCATACATGACTTCTTTGAATTTCTAGGGCAACTTATATATGTCTGCCTTAAAGAGTTTATACCATTCTATCTTGCATCATAACTATTTTGGTTTCTGAAAGATGCCTGAATGCTGCACATTGCCTTATATACAATAGGAACTCAATAAACAATGTGTTGAATGTGAGGGAGAGTCTGTGCCTTATTTCTATTTATATCTCAAGGTAATAGATGCTTATTAGCTTTTTGGTTTTTGTTTTTTATGAAAGCCAATGACATTTCACTGGTTTGTCAGGGATATTTAGACTTCAAGTAACAGCAAGATGAACTCAAATTGGCCTAAAAACAAAGCCAAATAGGAGTTATGACTCCTATAACTGAGAAGCCCAGGGTTAGGCTTCAGAAGAGTTCATATTATTATCAAAGTTCCAACTTTCTGTCCCTTCTTTCTACCTTCCACAATTTCTGCCCCCTCCTAGAAGTCATTGCTCCTAAGATGGTCACAAGCAGCTTTGCAGAACTGTGTTTAATTGTCTTTACTCGTGCTTGCGATGCACCAGGCACTGTTTTCAGTGATTAGGAAGTGCTAGCTCATGTAATCCTCAAAAACAACTCTGTAGCAGGGTATAATTAATCCCACTTTCTATATGAGAACACTGAAGGACAGAAAGATGAAATAACTTGCTCAAAGTCTACAAGTGAAGTACTGATGATTGAAACCCAGGGCATGTGTCTCCAGAGTGTCCAAACTACTGTACTTTCTTATTCAATACAAAAAGACTAAACTTCTATTTTATTAGATCCTGGGGAATAAAGTATATATTCTTTTCCCTGCAGATTCAAGCCAATACCTCTGCCTTCAATTGGCCTGATTGGGACAAGTTCTCATTGGAGTTACACCTTATGGCCAGGGGTAGGGAAACGACAATTGACTTAAGTCTATTAGGACCAGATTCTGGAGCTGAGTGGCCCCCAAATCAAATGGCCTGAGCAGGGCAGGGTCAATATCCAAGCAAAATCATTGAAACTGTTACTTCCCACCGGTATAAATGAAGATATGTTGGGTGTCCAATAAATAAATAAATAAAAATTAAATGCCTGTTGTGACTAGCAAATCTCAAAAGATATTTTAACAAGAATTACATATCAAACCTTCTGTGTTTTCAAGGAGCACATGGAATTTTAGCCAAGTCCATTGAGAAATAAAAATTTTAATTTGTATATAATAACTATTATTGAACAATTTTGTAACTTGGATCCGAGGATGTTTACCTGCATGGCAACCAAATATAACTGACTACACTGTTTAGATGGACCAAGAAATTTATTTGATTACATTTTAGAACTGAAATTATTCTAGCACTGTTCTATAATTGAGCTTGTAGAAATAAGTGGTCCCTGGTTTTAAAAAATTCAAAGAGCCTGTTTACTGAGCTTTGGTTGGCAACAGGCGGCCCAAATGTCCTGTTTGAAAAGGGACAGGAAACAACAGCACTGTTCTGTTTCAAGGGTACATATGGTCAGCGGACTGACACCTTGAATTTAGCCCAGGGAGACTAGGCTGACCCTACATACCCTTTGAAACAGGATGGTATTGTTGTTTTCTGTCCCTTTTAAAAGGGGATGCCTGGTCAGCCTAGTTAGAAATAATGTGGTGAGTAAATATTCTAATAAAACCATGTGGTACCTAGTTGTAGTTCGAAAAAACTGAAGAGGGGCAGATTATTGAGTCTCTAAATCAGTATAAATCAGCACTTAAAAAATGGCCACCCAGTTTATGAATTTATACCTTCAAAGAGGCTCCTCTTCATGCAATCTGGAATGCTTCTGAATTTCCAGTTTACTTAACTGAAAAGATAAGGGATCTGGATTAGAAAATAGCTGACCTGAGCTGAAAACCAGATGCTTGCAATTCAGCTGAAATTTCTGGGGTAAATAAATTATGGACAAAAACAACATTTTAGAAACTCTGGTGTCAGTGAGCTAATGGGCAGTTCCAGACAAAGACTGGAGAAGAAAAGCGTCGTTATTTGAGGATAGTAATAGAAGTAATTATCTGTGTGCCAGGAAAAAAAAAAATAAGGCACTAAAAGGCCATGATGAGTCCATAGAATCAGTGAACAAAAGAAATTTTCTAGAATTATTTGGCCTAATTACAACTGAGGATTTGTCAGCTTTTTTTGTAAATGCTTTAAGAATGTAGTACTTGCTACAAAATGAGCTTTATCATTAATAGGCCTCGCGATGTGCAACCTGGAGCCAAAGAGAGCCTGGAGACTGTGGACAATGAGCAAATGGAGCACTGGGAAGAAAATGAGCACACCAGCCTGCAGAATAAAGACACACTGACGAGAGTAGAAATAAAGAGAGCATCTGAGGAAGTCCGTGCAATTTCAGTGCAAAACTCAAATATAATATAATAAACGCAGAACCAAACATTAGTATTTAGGAAGAGGACTTTCTAACTCTAAACTCAGTTTCGCTGATCAGCTTCATCCCTTAATTGCTCCTGATTTATTTAGAGTATCTGCAGATACAGGAAGGCAAACAGGAGTTAAAACGATGGTAGAAGAGTGATTAGCAAGAGATATTATGTCTGATCACACAGAATTATTTTAACTTAATCAACAGTCTTTTAAGAGCGTAGGTATTTGGGTGGACGGGGTACGACTACGTTTAAGACCTGACTTGTGGTGGGGCCAATCACTCCAAAAGCATGTTTAACCGCTTGCTAACCAGACTCAGTAAATGTACCTCCGGGACGTCCTGTATCCTGGCGACGACCCAGCAGCTGTTCTCTCTGACACTGTTCTGGGGTTGCTGAGTGTCGCCTGAGAAAATCTTGTGTAAGTTGGTTCCCTTACAAATTTGTATAAAAATTTCAAAATTCATCCTGTCCTTTAGGGCTCCTTAAAAACTCTTTACACACATCTCTTTTGCTCTATTTTGTAATCCTAAACTTTTACCACTCCAAATTCTACCATTCTCCTTAGAAGTCTGTCCTATTTATCAACTTTTGCGTTCTTGCCCTCCCCTACGATAACTCAGCATCTTCCTTCTCAGCCATAAACTGCCCTAATCCTCCCCCATCTACCGCTTATCAACAGCCATACTTTTGCCTGTTTTTTGTCTTCCTTCCTATCTCCAACAGGGAAAGGAAGTTGTGAAAATCCCTCCTGCTGTCCAAGTTTTATCCCTCAATCAAGCTTTGGAATATATTCTCTCCCGTCACCATCACCATTACTTAAGCAACTATTCTTTATTTTCTCCTCTCTCCCCCTCGCCTTCTTCTTCCCCTCTCTCTTATGATCAAATCTCTTCTCTCAGAAAACATTTGATTATTCTGCCACAATAAGTCACCATTTTCTTTCTCTGCTCTTCACAACCAGACTCTTAAGATTTTGTCTAAAGTAGAATTTGTCAGTCGTGACACTATTGATACATTGGGCCAAATGATTTTTGCTGTGGGAGCTGTCTTGTGCAATATAGGATGTTCAGCCTCCCTAGCCATCCACCCGTTCTGTGTCGGTAGCACTTAGTTGTCACAACCAGCAATGTCTCTAGACATTGCCAAATGTCCCCTGGAGGGCAAAATCATCCCTGGTTAACAACCACTGTTCTCAAGTTACCACCTCATTTGTTTACATCCCGATTGCTATTCAGCTCAGTAAAATATAACTTCTTGTCGGAAACTATGCAAACTGCTCAATTACAGAACGTCAGTGTCCTACTGGCCACGTGCAATGGTCCTTTTGCAGTCTCCCTTCCTTGACATTTGACTTTGTCGGCTGCTTCTCATTGAAACTTTTCTGTTCAGTGGCTTCCATGGATCACACTCTGAGTTCTCCAGTCTTTCTTGCTGATTCCCCTTCCTCTACCCTGCTTTCAAATTCCACAGTGCTCATCTGTCCCTGAAGGCTTAAGTCCACTCCCATGACTCTAACCAGTTGCATGTAGGTCAATGACTCTATAAACTTAGCTCTATCTCAGACTGTATTCCTGAGCTCTAGACCCACATTGGGAGCTAGCAGGGTGTTTATTTCTGGTTATATCCCAAATGCACTTCAAAACTCAACATGACCAACTGGACTTCTCCTATACACATTCTAATCTTTTGTTGTTCATTATCTCAGCACAATGTAACACTGTCCACCAGTCAGCTGTCAGCTAAGCTACCACTCTGTAGTCAGTATAAACTTCTCCATTATTCTGAATCCCTAAATTTGTCAAGTCCCTTGCATTCCAGCTCTGAAATCTCTTTAGCTGTTCTTTAATTTCTGTTACTGTGGACACTACCCCAATGCAAATAATATTTCACTTACCTGGACTCATGCCTTTAAACTTGTTCTGATCCATCCCATTCACTGTCAGTATCTTTCTAAAATGTTTATCTGATTTTGTCACATCTATGTTTATAAACTGTCAGTGTTTCTCCTTGTCTATAGCTGTATTTTCCAAATTGTGGTACTCCTAACTTTTGGTGACACAGAAGATGATTTTAGGTAATGTGTACTTCTTTAAAGAGTTTTACAGTTATTGTGAGTTGTATCAGGAAAATGTATAATTATCATGTTAAATCTGTTTCACGGATATAAGTAAAAAACACTGAGTCTATATAAAATCACACTAAGGAAAAAATATTAAGTAAATAATAGTACACAGTGGTGGCAAAAGTTATGCGAGTGATGTATGAGTGTTGAAAGTGTAAACCTAGTAGATGAAATGGTAGTGATGAGCCTACTAGATACAATTCTAAGTCCTCAGTTGTCCATAGAGTTGCTTTCATTATTTAGTCCAACTTTTCCCACAATTCTCCAATATCCACACACAAGAACTTCTTTTTGTTACTGAACATCGTATGTAATTTTATGCCTTTCCATCTTTGTTCTTGCTATTTCCTCTGTCTGGACTGGCATTGTGGCGGAGTCAATAAATTGCTTCCATCCGTATTCATTCCAACATTTTGTTAGAGGGTATAATTGGGAGGACGTGACAACGAGTTAGGCTTTGAGCTAGACCCAGGCAATCGGACACTCCTCACCCCTCCCCGTCCATGAAATTGTACACCCCACTTGCCGTTGCCACAGTGGGACTGTTCTAAAAAATGCAGCCTCACGAGCAGTGTGTTGTTGAGACCATCTGGATGGTGTGTGTGACTGAACCCCGTTAAGGCCTTTAATGTGAACTTTCAAGATCCTGGTGGGCGGGTGCAGAGATCTAGTCGTCTGTGACCTCCCAAGACAAACCTCCTATGTAAGTTCCCTCACTTGTTAAACCTGCCACCTACCAATCTGCAATGGCCTGTGTGTTTCTTCACTCTGTCTTTGCTCTCTGTATATGGGGGCCACTTGCAGATTTCACCTAGGAAGTCCACAAAGTTGCAACCAACACACCTTCCTAGTGTCTCCCTAAAGCATTTCCAAGACAACTCTGCAGCTGAATGTCTGAGACCCACTAATTAGAAGCACAAGCATGATATTTCAAAGTCAGAAAGCGATGCTCATGAGGGTGACCTTCCATTGCTTCTGCTCCTTCTGCAGCAGCACAGTCATGGAGACGTTAGGTTTTCTGAAGAAGCCAATGGTCCAGGGTCTAGCATGGGGTGAAAGATGCAGGGCAAGAGTCTGGTATTTGTGGCAGGTTTATCACAGCAAGGGAAGAACAGTCCCAGAGACAAGAGATAAGGGGGAGAATTTCAAACTCTCTAGCTTCTGAATCATTAGAACTGAATTAGCACTTGCTCTTCTGTCACTCCGCCATGGTATCGCTCTGGAAGCTGTTCTTGGAGACCTGGCCTCAAGCCTGATCCTCCAGGTTCTCCAAGGCTTCTGTGAGCTCCTAATCCCTCATATGAAATGCCTTTCTGCTTAAACTAGCTAGAGCATTTTCTGTCATCTGACACTTAACACTGACCCAAAGAGGTTTTGTTTCCAAACTCTCACCAATTGGATTTTTGTCCCACATTTCTGCACTTTCTATAATTAAGATTTGTTACTTTGATAGATAACGGACTTTATTTGCATGTATTACTTGTAAATATTTATGTACATATAAAGGTAAATATATGATAATATATGGTTATATATGTTTTGTTCATAGGCATATTCAGAAAAAAAGTGACTTCAAAAAACCTAAAATCCTCACAGTACAAAGTCTCAAATGCCTCTGTTTTTCTGACCATGTCTTGCACCAACATGGCAGCTTGTTTTGGGATCTCTGCTGCAACCTTATACCACAACTCTGGTTATTTTAAATCCGTAATTCACTGAGTCAGTGGGTGGCCTGTTATCTCCTACATATCATCAACATGTTTATTATGAACTCTCATCATCTCAAAAAAGTAAGTTGTAGAAGAAACCAGAACCCCAGAGGGGATCCTGGTCCCCCCACCAATAAAATGGGAGCCTCCCTTACCGCGGTCATGTATTTGCATCCCGAGTGAGCAGGGTATGATTTACTATCTTTCTTGGCACATGGTGCTGATTATTGCAAAGTCTTTAAAAGGAGATGTTGTTATTTATTTATGTCAGGTTTTCAGCACAGTTCCACCAGGCACTGCTCCTTTGAGTTCTGCCTCTTTCTTGATGTTTTAATTCACTGCTAGCAGAGATGCATTTCTCAGCAGCCTGCAGGTTGAAAGGCTGACCTCAGCCCGAATGTTGCTCCTAATCAGGCTCCCTGGTTTGGCTCAGCATTTTAATTTATTTCATTTATTTATTTATATGTTTGCTTATGTTTTCTCTCTGCTTAGAAGTTAACGATGGCTGCGTCGACCTATCTCTACGGCTTAGTAAATAAAAAATTCAAGCAGTTGATGCCTCTCTATAAACACAAAATAGACAATTTTTCCTCCTCTAGCATCTCCTTTGTTGTCTGGGATTCATTTAGACATCCTATTACTCTGAGGCAAGTGAAGTGCAATATTCGTAGATAACATTAATTGAATATTTAGTAAGTTCTAAATGAATCACATGCAAAAAAAATCATTTAATTCTTATAAAAGTCCTATGAGTTAGATCCTAATTTCACAGTTGAAGGAACTGATGTTTCGAAAAGCCAAATAAGGCTTCGAATGAATACAAAGGATTCCCAAATGCACATCTACGAACAACACTGTTATTTCTCAGGCCATATCACTCTGGGGTAAATTAGTTCATCACAGTCTTAGAAAAATTATAAACCTCTTATTTTGACTGTATTCTTAGACTTGTAGCCTCTTCAGACTGGAGCAAAGCACTAAACAACCAGTTCTAGGAATGTTCTGAGGGTCTCCTTTGCTCATGCTCCTTTGGGAAACCATATGGTCCTTCCATTGCCTTTCGGGTTATTTCTGGTATATTCTACCTACCGTGTTTGCTGCTGTCTATTAATATCTATTCTCAATATAGCTTGCTGCTATAGTCTCAAATCTAGAAGTCTGAGTACTGAATTAGAAGCACCCATTCTGCTGGCCCCGCGGTGCATGGACAACGCACCGTCAGAGCCCTGAGCGATGCCAAATTTGACCTGATATCAGAACCAGTTGTGTAAAGTGGGGTCAAATGAATGGAGGGGTTAGTTGAAGTCTAAAAGATGGAATTGATATTGATGTGGGATTGGCAAGGCCAAAGCCATGGAGAAATGTGCCAGGAGAGCCAGGGTCAAATATCCTGGAATCAAAGAAGTATCACCGAAGACACCCTGTATCCCAAATGCTGTTTGAAAGTCTTCATTTTCCCAGTCAGAAGAGATCCAGTCTAAAAGAAAACCAGCTTGAAACTGAAAAAAAAAATTCTTAATGTTTCCCTTTTTGACAGAGTAGTGCCTGGCACAAGTAGACACCAGATAAATATTAGTGGAATAAAATGCACACATTTTGGAATGAAAGTACTTATCTATTAAAACCAAGGGTTGTTAAGTCAGAGAATGTGGATTGCCCAGAACAAGCTCATTGGTTTTCAACCATTTTGAGCGTTGAGCTGCTTCCTATTTTTGGCATCTCATTGCTATTTATGGCCGGCTGGGAAAGATTTATTGGTTTAGAAGGAGAAGACACGCACACCTCTGCACGTGGACGAACGTAAGGCTTCCCCAGACATCAGGTAACTCTAATGATGGTTTGATGAGTTAAGGCTAAGTGAATCAGAAATTTATTGATTCAATTTCCTCTGTAATACACAAGGGTTTACAAATTCTGAGAGGAGCTCAATTTGAAGATAGCAAGTTTAAAAATAGAAAGCAAAACTTTGCCAAACTCTAGTACAATCATTTTCTCCCAATCCAAGCTGAAGATGTCTATAAAATGAATGGTTAATGCATTTCTTTTAAGTTTGGTTTAACGTAAAAATAGTTGGACGGGCTTGTTGGCCCTGTGCCTCCATCCCTGTTGCCCTACAGTGAAGTGATAAAAAAATAATAGCTAATATCTATTCAAGACCTTAGTATTGATCAGGCACTCTTCTAGGTGCTTTACATAGATTACTACATTTAATTCTCGCAATAGTCTTGCAAAGCAGGCACTATTGCTGTCATCATTTGATAAATTAAACTACTAAGGCACAGGGAGATTAAGGAATGTCTCAGCTCAAACAGCTAATAATGGGAAAGTCTAGGATTCAAACACAGGCCATCTACCTGCCTTCTACTTTTAATTCCTTGAACTAGATGCCCTGTGAGGTCCCGTCCAATCTAATTCTCTTTTTCTATTCTCTTTCATGGTGCTGTTAGAGATGTTGGAACCATATCTCCAATTGTGGCGGATGGAGAGAGACACACACACAACCCTTCAATACATTTAGCTCTTTTAATGAATGTTTAGAAAAACCAAAGTGAAGTATCTGTGGAGTCATAGAACACATGCCATTTTGGAAGATGGGTCTGGAGAATTTTAACTGAAATCAAGCTGTGGCTTCCAGGTTCTGTAAAATTTGTTCTACTGGTCTCAAAGTGGATCAAACAAAAGCTTCAATGCCAGTTTGACTCACTCTGTCTGGGATGGAGTAATATCCCTATTTAAATGCTCTGATCTCTACAGAGCACCAACCATTTGTACTAACTTCAAGTTTGAATTTTCTTACCTGACGCACAGGTTATAAATGAAGTGTATTTAATGTTTCACCTTCATCTGGGGACATGCTATCCAGGGTTAAGAGAAAGATATAGTAACCAAAGAATAACAAAAAGTTATAGAAAATGACTAAAAATAATACAATATTTAACTAAATTCAAACAGAGCCATAAAATTATTATTACATATAAACCCTACATTACTCAAAATATAAAAAAATGTTTATGACAAAATATATGAAAAGAGAAGAATAAAATAGTCAACATACTTAATGACCATAACAATGTAAAACAAATCAAGCACAGAAAAACAAAAAGACTGGAAGGAATTAACCAAAATATTGTGTTTGTCATGTGGGAAAATTGTGGTTTTCCTTTTTTAAAGGACTTTTCATTTTCCAAATTTCTTATAATGAGCATGAGTTTTTATTCTCATAACATTAAAATCAAAGGCGCAAATATGTGAATATTTTTAAAGACTTCAGTAACTTTTAGCAAAAATTTTACTAATACATGCAATTCTTGTGAAAACCCTAATGATGGCATAACATCCATCAGAAGAAATATATAAGTGGCAGTGAACAAATATGAAAAACATAGTACATTATGAATCAGATGATGTGGTATCTTGGATTTGCTATTCACTAGCTCTATAACCTTGAAAAATCATTTAACCTCGGAGCCTCAATTTATTCCCCAGTAAAGTAGAGATAATAATTTTTTCCCTGTATACCATTGAGAGTTGTTGAGAATATTGAATGTGTACAGAAATGCTCTGGAAGAGTTAAAGTAACACACAATAGACCTTATTGTTATTCAACGGTAATAGTTAACTATTTCAACCTCTGTAAATAACATAAGAACTTCTTGAATATTTACTTTTCCAAGTTCCCTTGACCCTTAGTGGGCAGTTTTATCTTTGAGTGCAATAAATGAGGCTAGAACTTACCAAGTTCTAATGAGAGTGATGGGAAGTTGGAGATGGAGCTCATGTGACAAATGGTTGAAATTGCCTCACTGACCCCAACATCTCCCTTGAAATACCCGGTAGAATCATGGAGAAAAGAAACTTCATGACTACTGAGAGAAACAGACATAGAAGATTCTCAAAGGCAGCACAAGCCTAAGGGAAACAGGATGTTAAGAAGAGGGGTCATTAAATGAGAGAACAAATGCTCTTTCCATTTTTGCACAAACCTGTCAACCACTTTGAAAACAAAGCCTCGTGACACAGCGTGCTTAGTGGCCAGCACAAAAAGCTTTAGGAATGTGGAGAAGGCTGGGGCTCAACGGAAGAAGGCTTCCAAAAGTAGGTGGTGGCGGGTGGTGCTCGATTTTGCAGAATGACATGAGGGAAGCAAGGAGGAGCATTGCTGGATGAGGGGAGAGAAATGACAGAGAAGAGCAGAGACACCTAGCCGGCTGCTGGGACCACCTGAGGTTCTTGGGTCTGGATCTAATTGTGAAAGAAGTGGGAGATGAGGCCTAAAACAATAGACGGGGCCAGTGTGAAGTGACTTCCATGCCTTTATAAAAAGTTCATGCTTCCGTGTAAAGATCACAGAAACATCAATGCTTCTGAGTACGGGCATGACACTGGTGCAATGCAGTGAATGGACAGGGGCAGATTGTTCTAGTCGGGAGGGGACAGGTAGGAAGCTACTTTTTCATAAGGTGATGGCAGAGTGGATGAAACAGATTTAAAAGACTGGAGGAAAATAGAAGTAGCTCACATTTATAGATTATCACTACGTGTCAGGCACTGTGTGATGGGATTTACATGGGGCATCGTATTTTATCTTTAAGACATTATGAAGTAGTTATCATTATGATGGTGGTTTTACAGATGAGGAAGACGAGGCCAGAGTTTTTCTGTAACCTGTCAGGGGTTGCGGAGTGCTGCAGGTTGGCCATGGCTCTCCAGGCTCCCGGATTTTGGCATGGAGATGGGCTGCTTGAGAGAAGTTGGGAGAAAATGGGAGAGGCCTAGAATACAAAAGAGGGCATGTTTGAGGAGACCGAGGTACAACCAGTACTGGAATCGTCAAATCTGAGATAGCTCAGTAGAGATTCCCTGAGGCAAGTTTAACATTGAGGAGAGACATCTGAGTTAGATATAAATGTTCAATTAATTCATTGGGGATTTAAACTGCTCCTAAAAGAAAATGCCCATAAAAAAATCAGCTGTAATAATTGAAAGAAAGAAAATAAGAAAGGTGGTGGCGGTGGGGGGGAAGATCAAGAAAGAAATATGAAGGAGGGAGGCAGCATGGAAGGAAGGAAGGGAAAGAAGAAAGAGAACAAAGGAGGGAGGGAAGTGGGGAGAAAGGAAGGGATCTGTATTCAGTGTGCCAGACCCCCGAGCTCGGAGAAGAAGACCCCCACTACAATGCACTTGTCAAGCCAGCCTTGGGGGACATGGATTTTAATTATTTGATTTTATTTTTTTCCCCTGAGTCCAAAAAGAGGCCTAATGAAACGCAGGCTCCATTGTGAGTCAGCCAGGGGGATCTCAGCTCGACAAAGAAAATATCTTGCTAACCTCTCTGCTTAGGGTGGCCTTCAAAACCCTGAGATGTTTGTTGTAATCCATTATTTTTTTCCCACACAAAAGAACATTGCAGTTCCATTTGAACTCTGTATTTGATCAGTTAATGAAAAAATCCAGTGTTTATTCTGAGGTGCAGCGAAAGCCACATCTTGACTTATTGACTGTTCTGGCTTTGACAGAGCAAATTGCATACCATCTTGGAGCAGTCAGTATACGCCTCTCTGAGAAGGGTTACCTCCCCCTCCCAACTTCCTCTCGATTGATTCTTAAAAAAAAAAAAAAAAAAGAAAGAAAGAAAGGAGGAAAAAAAAAACAAAACTAAAGCTAGAACATCCAAAATGAAAGCATAAAGCCAGTGCTCGTTTACATGGGTGAAGTATTTTAAACTCTGGGCACTCCTCCTGAGTACTACTCTCCGACGTGAGAGCTATGAATCCTTTCTGAATTTTAACAAACCCAAAGAGTCTCTCCATCAAGTTGCAGTGAGAAGAGTTTGTGAGGGCCATTTTCTGCAAACTTTAATTTTATAATAGAGTTCTTCAGTCTAAACGGACTTTTGACCTAGCTAATTTAATCGTCTTTGTGATTGATAGCTGCATAGCTGTAAATAAACTTGGAGAATGTGCCTGTGAGGTTTATTTCCAAACAGCATTTTGGATGACCCTCAAAGGCCACATTTCCCTTTGTTTCTATATGGTATGCTGTGGGATTTTTTGTTTTTCTTTGTCTGTTTTTTTTTTTTGTTTTTTTTTTTATCACAACCGATGTAAGAGCAGCAGTGTCCAACCTTTTGGCCACATTGGAAGAAGAATTGTCTTGGCCACACATAAAATACACTGACACTCATGACAGTTGATGAGCTAAAAAAGAAAAAAATCACTGAGAAATCTCATGTTTTAAGTATTTGTGTTGGGCCACATTGAAAGCCATCCTGGGCCACTGGTAGGACATGTCTGCATGAGAGGGTGATGTGAAATGTTGTTTATGGCAGAATATGAGACATCAAAATGCTTTTCTCCCTTAGAACCGTGCTCTCACCAGCATCCTCCTGGCTTGGCTCCATAACCAGGGGAAAACACACACGGTTAAATGAATCCAATCACCCAGGGGGCCGTACCCTCTGGTTCCATCTGACTGGTGCCTTCCCTAACTGAAAGGTGCAAGGTGGCCTGGAGTGGAATGGTATTTGCTAAGAAAGCACTGGGCCTGAGGAGGTGCCCCTCCTTCCAGGCATCCGCTCTCGGGGTTGACTGAGCCACTGGAATTTCTGGAGTATGAGCAACACTTAGGGGGAAATGGCCAAGTTGTGGTGCCTGGGGGAAGACGCGGAGAGGAGGACCCAGGATCTTGCATTCTTGAACATTGTTGTTTGTTTGTTTGTTTTTGTTTGTGTGTGTTTTGGTTCGTTTTAGTCTTTCTTACAGAGAGTTGAAGAAATCATGGCGTTAGATCATCATGGGTCTGTGCAAGGTCCCACGTATTTCCTCTTCCTCTTTCCTTCCTCTTCTTTCCTTCCTTGCTTTCTTCCTTCCATCCTTCCTTCCCCATATCCTCAATTCTTGCTCCCTTTCCAAGGTTGTCAATAAATAGGCAACTATTTAAGTATGTTTAATATATATTCTTCACTTATATTTAATCTTAGAAAATGAGTTATGTGTATTTTTAATAGATTCAAAAGGTATTCTGCTCTAACTCTCAATACTTCCTTGATTCATTCAGCACTGTTTTAAAGATCTATGTATGTTGCTGTGTATGCATTTACTGGTGCTTCTAAGAACTCCATAACTTTCCCTAGGAGAGTTACCCTGTTTTACTTAACCAGTCCCCAGCTGTAGACATCTTGATTGCCTCCAACTCCCCACTCTCTAAAAAATGCCACACTTAAATGTTGTTTTACATATCTGTTTGCTTTTTCTTTCTGATATATATGCAGGAGGTATGTTGCTGGTTCATAAGGCATATTACCTGGCATTTGATCATTTTGGCTACAGTGGTTTCCAGAAAAACTTCCCCAGATTGCATCCCACTAGCAGTTCCCATATTCCCACAGTTCTACCAATGTTGGAAAATGCCCGGAATGGTACATTTAGTAAATATAACTAATGACAAATTAGACTCTCTCTTTATAAGCTTGCTAGGGTTTTCTCTTCTGTGAATCACATGCTTATGTCTTTTGCACATCTTTTTACTTAGTTCTTACCGTTTTCTTATTTATTTTTAAGAGTATTTGCTTATTTGTTTGTATGTGGTATATATTTAAGTTCCTTATAAAGTTTTGACATTATAAATAACATCTTCAAAGCGGTTACTTGCAAATTAATTTTGTCCCTGATGTTCCTCATTGAACTGAAATCTTTAATTTCAGTATGATAAAGGAATCATTTATTTTAAAGATCATACTACTTTATCTTCTATGATTTTTATATTATTGTTCACATTTAAGTCATAATTCTTAATCCTTCATCCTGGAGTCCTTGAGTCCTGGGTTAATTTGAGAATATCTATCCACCAATCATCTATCTATTATCGATCTGTCTATCTATCTATCATCAATCTATCTCTCTATCATCTATTGAGAGGCATTTCCAGTTTTCTGAACAGTCCACCCTCTTTTTCTTGTGGGTTTGTGGTACAACTCAATCATGTGTTATATTTCTCTCTATACGTAATTTTACTACTGAGCTTTCTATTCTGTTCCAGAAATCTATTTGCCTGCACCAATGCATGGACAATTTTTACGACTAAGGCTTTCTAATATGTTTTAATAACTGATAGGACAAGTCTCCCCTTTGATTTGCCTTTTCAAAGGTGACTTTTCCCCTTTGCATACACACTTAGAATAACTTTATTAGAGTGCTCAAAAAATGTCAAGCTGAAATGTCTTTGGAATTACATGTAACTTACAGATTCATTAGAATATCTAATATATTATCAAATTATTCCCTTAAGGAGTATGCAATTTTTAAAAAATCATTTCTTCTCTGTTCTTTAATAGAAGTGCATTATTTTTGCCCAGAGAGGGCTCATGTACCTTTTCTTAAGTTAATTTCTAAAACTTTTGAAGCTCCCCCCATTTTTTGACTGGTATCCTATTTTTGGTTATATTTTCTATTTGTCTTCCTTCATTTTTTTCTCCCCATTTTCCCTGGGTTTAGGCTTATGTCTGAGAAAAGTTACACATTAGCATTCTCCCTTCTTAGAAGGGCTAGTATTTCCTTTATCTGGTGGATCTGAAATCCCAAATCGAGCTGAGGTTGAAACTTTTATATCTGTGTCTAGTCCAGGATTTATAACAACAACATCTTCATCACTAGAGAGATTTGGACTTCCTTTTTAGAGAATTTAAAATGCTTTGCAAGTATCACACCCTTAAATTCCCTCAGTATTTCTAAGAGATAAAGACATAGGTGGCATGGGTAAGATTCTGTTTCACCTCTGTCATCTAAGGCCCAGCCTTGGCCTCATTTGTTATATAAATCAGTGAGAATCACAGTTGAGTCCTGCAGCAGTGAAGACGACTTCTTAGCTAGTACAGTCAGCCTATGCACATGCTTTCAGATGGGCTCAGTGCAAAGGAACTAATAGTTAAAGCCAGATTAATACCCTCTAAGGAAATTCTTTGCTTTGTCTATCTTCATTTCAACTTTTCCTCCCACTTTCTTTAGTCAACCTCTTCCCCTTTCACTCTTTTCCAAATACAGATACTGAAAAAAGTAGTTAAAGTTAATCCAAAGCAAACTACCAAATATATTTTATAAGCTTCCATGTACCACTTAAAATGCCAGACTATTAAACACCAGACATAGAGTACCTTCTCAAGGGCAATGGCTGTAGGTGGAATGTTTTTACTAGTCTTGAGCCAATAGTTTGTGATTTCTGTGCCTGTAAGTATTATTTTGCTCCCTTGGGAAAAATAAAATATCTCCTATTTTTCTTCCTCCTTTTCCTCTTCTCTTTCCTTTTTTCGTAACAGACCTTTAAAAATGAAGCAAAATAGGCAAAGAAAAAAATGTTGTAAAAACATAAACACATATTATGTCCTTTTATTTTATCAATAATATCCAAAGATGTTGATAAAAGAAATGAGAGGAAAATAGGCTTTCAGATTTTGACCAAATAAAATTAGAAATAAATTTAAAAATATATGTAAAACAAAATGCATTAGCTTTATCTTTTAGTTGTTAAATTAGAACATGGAACTTCAGATCAGTTTAAACTAAAAAAAATATTCCCACAAATGCTTTTGTGGTATTTTCTCCAAAAGATGAAAACAAATATATTTTGATCACTCTGACCAAATATGATAATGATAATTCTTCCCCATACAAGATTTCTACTCATTCCACATTCTAATATACACATATTTACCTCTATGTAGCTTTTCCAGATTTATAACAATTTAATTTTGCATATTCTCTAATTTCAAACCACTTGATTTGGGAATGATTAGGAGGAAAAAGAAATCCACCATTGTGGAGCACAGTATGGAGGTTCTTCAGAAAACTAAGAATAGAGTCACTATATGACCCAGCAATCCCTCTTCTGAGGATCTACCAAAAAACCTTGAAAACCTCAGTCCACAAAGATATAATGTACCCCAAGGTTCATCATAGCACTATTCACGGTGGCCAAGTCATAGAAATAGACAAGTATCCTGTGACAGATGACTGGATAAAGAAGCTGTGGCACAGTTACACAATGGAATACTACTCAGCTATAAGAAAAGATGAAATAGGAGCATTTGTGACAACATGGATGGACTTTGAGATTATCATGCTAAGCAAAATAAGCCAGACAGTAAAAACCAAGAACTACATGATTCCACTCATATGTGGAACATACAATTGAAAGCAACAAAGAAACAAAAACTCATAGACACAATCAATAGTTTAGTAGTTAGTTACCTGGGGGTAAGATGGGAGAGATGTAGAGAAGGGACAGGGTCTCAAATACCTGGTGATGGAAACAGAAGTGACTCTGGGTGGTAAATACATAACGCAACACACAGACGATGCACTGGAGAATCGTACACCTAGAACCTATGGAATTTTTACTGAACAATGTCACCCTAATAAATTTAACAATTAAAAACTATCTAAATGTTAAGAAAAGGAAAAGAAAAGCGTAGGTGAGGTTTCTGCAATGCAGACTTGGAAGATACGAAAGCATTGACAATGATTTTGCTTTTAGAATTCACTCCAGCTATCTGCTTCTATAGAGGAGACTGAACCTTTTGGAGAAGGGGCAGGTGGACAATTAGCCCAATTCAGCAAAGTTTCAATGTGCTCTGGCCTGATGTTATGGTGAACACAGCAGTTACTGTTAGTAACCCTTTCCATGAGGATAGCATTTCAGAAATAAAAACGAACTTAGGAAAGAAGGATGGCATCAATCTCATTCCAGAGCAGGTATACCAGTTACTCTGTGCTCTTGGGCTGGACTATAGGAGCCCAGAGAAGGGAGCCAATAATTTCAAATCATAAATAAGAAAGGTATCAAAACTGGAGAAAAATTATACCAATACATTTTGGTTTATGTATAGATCAGGGTCCAAATATCGAAAGGAGTTAATCTACTGAATTAGTTGCTTTAAGAAATGTGGGAGAACCCGAAGAATAAACTGTAAGCAGAGGTTCCAAGAACAAATCTGAAAGCACCCCTGCAGGATGACCCCACCAAAGCAGCTGCTGGCACAATAGGGAAGGTGAGAGATGACCAGGAAGCTGAGGAACCAGGAAGCCATTGCCTCCACTGTGGGCCCACCTCAGGGTCAGGAAGCTGCTGCCAAACCAGCTGTTTCTAGAACCACACCATCACAGCCACAGGCCATACCAATAGAATGGACATCCCACCAAACTCTGAACACCCACAGAATTGTGGACTGGATACTTGGAGCCTAGTTTCTGCTTTTCTGCTCAAAAGCCAAATACTTCCACAGCTATGCCCACTAGCAAAAGTCGCCCATCTCACTTTGGCCTGCCAGGCTTTCCGTGGGGACATCTGTTTGGTGGGCAGCAAGTGCTTTCAGAAACGAAGCTCTAAGGCAGTCGTACACTAAAGCCCAACACAAGGGGGTCAGACCAGCGTTGAATGAGTCAGTGTTTACCGTATGCCACATTATGGATATTATCTGCTACCAGCCTAAACAAATTTAAAAGCATCTCATAAAAACTACCATGGCAGGAAAATGCTGTGAAGTGGGCAAAAATGGCAGTAGGAAATTAGTTATAGTCCCAATTTGTATTAATTAGATGTATAAAATATCACTGGCCTCTTCTTTAGTTAATATGTATTATTTCAACTGAGGTAAAATGTTTTCAAAGGCTTTTATCAGTTCACTCGCTAGCTCTGCCCCCTTACCTTATTTTTCTCTTAAGCTCTCATATTTTTCACCTGTAATTTCCTTATCATCAGTTTTCAGAAACCTAACTGTCCAGGTTAGAGAGGACATATTCGATAAGTATCATTTTTATTAGTATAGAGCAGTGATTTTTAACCTTTTTCCACGTGTGTACCCCTTTAAACCCCATTTTAATAAATTGTACCCCTTGTTTTACAATACCTGATTTTTTTTAAATACTGACACTTTTGTTCAGTGCCTATCTTAATGTAAATCAGTGGAAATGAGGCAATAAGTTAGGAAAGAAAAATTACTACCCTAACAGCACAAACCACAGATTTAATGTTATATTTGTAAAACAGTTAAACATTGATAATAATGAACAAGTATTTAACAAACTTTCGATTTATTATTATTAATAATATTTATTTATGTTATCTGAAAAGTCTGTAATAATAGTTATGCACATCACTAGCTGATTGAAACATTGTTAGTGAGATCACTAAGCTTGTTTTGATGCACTTAGTTCCTTAAAATTAGGCTCAAAAGATGCAAGATACAGTTTTAAATCTGGACTTGCATTATCTTGTTGTGGTACTTATTTTTTATGAAGGTGTAAGAAGAAAAATCTCTCTCCACTAGTTCAGTATTAGTAGATGGCAAGAGGTATTTGAGGGCCTTCTCACTGGGCCGTTTATATTCCTCACTGACAGCCGCCCAGAAGGTAATAAGATGCTCTCTTTTAAAATCAGAATTTAAAGAAGAATCAGTTGAAAGTTCGATTAACTGCTCTTTTTCATTGATTGATAGTTTAGCTTCTTTGAAGAATTCTTCATTGAAGGGATCTGCAATCCAGTTGTTTTCTTTTCCACATTGAGGGAAGTACTTATAAAGGACACTTGAAAACCTTCCAAGTGACTTACACTATTCTTTCACATTTTAGGATATGTGCAAGTCATTCTCAGATAAGAAGTTGTGCAGTTTCCAAAACTTGAGGCTGACCTCTTTTGAAAACACACTTTCAAAAAGTCCAGTTTTTAGATCATTTACTCAATTTTGTCTGTTATTTTGAATATAATGATTGAGCTATTTTGAAGTTCCAAGTTGGTTTGTTTATTTTTAAAAAATATCTGATAAATATGCAAGATTTTGAAGCCATTCACTGTCCTGAAACTTTGGAGCAAGAGAGAAGCGATGGTCTTCAAACTATACCTGGACTTCATGTCTAAGTTTGAACATCCGTGTGCATACTTTGCCTTGAGACAGCCACTTTACCTCCAAGTACAAAAGTAATGTGCTGTGAATGCTGTTAATTCACACAGACCTTTAAACAATCTGGAGTTTTGTTTAATAAAATTTACAACGTTTACAGTCTCATCAAGAACATCTTTCAGTTCACTAGGAAGAGGCTTGGATACAAGATTTGATCTATGAATGCAGCAGGGACTCCATGGTACATGGGGAGCTACTTCTTAAACTTGGCCATGTAGTCTTATAAAACAACCGGACATAGGCCTGCCTCCATCAGTGCATACACCACAACAATTTGACCAACTAAGGTCCTTTTCAATGGAATAACCACTGATTGTATTAAAAATATCTTCACTTGTGGTATGCTCTGTCAATGCGTAACAAAGCAACAGGTCTTCCTCAATTTCCTTTCCTCCCAAGTACCTCACAATCATAAGCAAAATACGTGAATCAGCAACGTGTACACTTTGATCAACCTGGATGGAAAAGAATTCACTTTTTCTAATTCTGTCTACTATTGCAGCTTCAATATGGTCAGACATTTCCTAAATTCGCCGAGACGTTGTATTGTTTGAAAAAGAGATAATACTGATTTTGTGGACATGTCCCTAGACAAACAAAAAACAGTCTCCTTAATACAAGGAGACATTAAATCTTCAGCTGTGGTGTGGTTTTTACCACATAAGCAATACGGTATGAAGCTTCAACTGCATTCATTGTCTTTCTGTCCTGATATCATGTATGAAGTAACAGTTGGATGCTTTTCTAAGCACTGAAAATAATGTATTTCTTTATTTTTATACATAGGATGTTGAGTTCCTAAATGTTGCATGAGTAGAAAGTGTTTCATGCAACTCTTAGATAATATTTCCCTACACACAACACACAAAGGCTTAGGACGGTCATCATCCCCTACAAATGAAAACCCATATTTCATACACTCTTCAGAGTATTTCCTCATCTTCTGTGTAGTGTCTGAGGCACGCACCTTTTTACTATCTCCTAGTGTGGGTGTACTCATACCTGAGGACAAATATTGAGAAATACTTGGTGAAGAGTTATAATTCACATTAAGTTCTATTTTTTTTAAATATTTCTGTTTTCAACCACTGATTCCTAACTGACAGGCTTAAAAATCACTGATAATGATAACTGAAACTATGTTGAACATTAAATTAAAAAAAAACTGCTTGAAAAGAATCATGATTAAAGACAATGCACTTACTTTTATCCAGTCAGTAGCTAAACTGATCAAATACGGGTGTACTTATATATTTGGGGAAGTTCTAGAAACGTTGCAAGTAGATTGTTCTGAAACTGTGTAATGACTGGTAGAAGAGAAATTTGGGGGAAAGGTTCACAGCCACGCCCTCACCAATCATCATTTGCTAATGTGGTCTAATTTTAAAGTGTCTCAATTAATGGTGATTCAAACTTAACATTTATTGTTTCATAACTAACATTTTGCATTTTTTACTGTTTTTTTGACATTACTGATTATTTTTGTGTACCCCTGAATTGTCCAGCACGTACCCACAATGTGCACGCATCATTGCTTAGGAACCGATGGTATAGAGCTTTACACTTCCAGTTAATATTTTCTTGAGATACCCAAATTTTTCAAAACATACAGCTACTCCTTGCTTAATAACCTACCTGTTGAACAACCACTTGGACTTACAACCAGCTCTTCAGTGCGGGAAATCCTCTTTTCCAGTTTTTGTCTCATTCCCAGTTGTGTCTTTACTAAACAAAGCATTCTCAGTCCCGCAAGGCTTTGTATTTTGTTTGTAGTGTGGTGTCACATGGCATCTCTTGAAAAATACATACTCTATGGTGCCACAACACATCTGCCTGTAAGCTCCTCCCTTATCAACCAATTTGCTTAATGACTTAGTGGTAAGACAGCACTGGCTGTTAAGTGAGGAGTACCTGTATTTTTTAAAAATTAAAAGTGAAGGGCTGGCTAATTATAGAAAAACATATATAGGCCACCCACTCGTGGCTGTAGAGAAACTAAAGCAGAGAACTTTTGCTGGAGATTGAGGGGGTGCAATGTGACCTCAGAGGAGATCTGACCTGACAGAGTAGGGTGGGACATTTTGAGAGGAGTCAAGGTCAACAGTGTCCAGCTCCCAGTGTGATCTGTGCAGAAGACTGGTTGGGAACTGAGCTGAAAACATAAACTCTGCTAATGTCCACAGAACTAATTACTATTTCAGGGAGTCCCACTTATCAGTTGGGCAGCAGTTTATATGGTCACTGAGGTGAGGGACTTCCTCAGGTCACAAGAAAAAAGCTCATCGATTCCACAAGACCTTACAGAGCTCCATGTCGACTGGCCTTTGAGAAAGCTTTCTTCATATTTATAAAAGCTCAGAATACCCATAAGCCTTGGATAATAGAGGGTGGGTAGACTTGATGGTCATGGAAGACTTATGCCAGGAATATCTTAGTAGTACCAGGGTGGCCCTTGCATTGGTGGCACACTTGCTCATTACACAAAATACAAGGTGTATTCATGTACATAATCTCCTTTGACCCTCACAATGTTCCCAGGCAAAAGGCCCAGAAGTTGCCTTTATCTAATATTATAAAGAAATATAGCTCAGAGTGGTTTTAAAATTAGCCAAGAATCTCACTGCTGATATGACAGGACATGGAATGGAACCAAATTTCTTCTGACTCAAAAACTTGTACTTTTTCAATATGTTGACTCCGTTGACGTATATCCTTTGTAGAGAGAAAAAGATAAATAAAACAGTGCCACAGATTTAAATATAGGCAAAAATCTTATTTTAACTCTAACAGATTGAATTCAGTAAGTAAATTGCCTTATTAAAAGGTATAGGATTTTGGAAACCTGAATTGCACTTGAGTAGAAATATTCTGCAGCTATATTATCGTAAGAAAACAGATTTTCAGAAAAACATCAATGTCAAAGAAATGGAAGATTTGGTCAGTTCAATTCAATTACTAGTTAATTACATAAGAAAGTGTTTAAAACTAGAAAAAGGTCGTTATTTGATGATGCAAAATTAGATAAAGAATTATTACTTTTTTCACTTTTCAAATAATGGTGTTGGTACAGTGTAGGGAAATAAACTATGAACTTCTAGAATCCTATATTAATGTTTCTTGGTACATGATGCACCAATTATTAAATTCTATATATTTCTACACCAATACTGAATTACCAATCTTGATTTTACTACCCTCTCTTCTACCTGCTCTACTGAAAATTAATTGGGATAATTTATTTGGTATTCATTTGTTTCTTTATTCACCCCATATAGTTTTAAGTACTTGCTATGTGACAACTACTGCATGACTGTTATAATGAAAATTTATTGGCATTTCTGCATGAGAGAGAATTTTACACAGTGGAACTGTGCTTGAGACAGAGCAGATTTGGTGTTTCTTTCTAGCTCTAGGCAGAAGTTCTCAGGGAACTCAAGAAAGAATAAATTAAAAAAGATATCACTGGGGACATTGGCTATGATAATTAGATAACATTTCTAGTTGAGAGAAGGCAGTATTTTATTATGCTTAAAATATTGGGATTTGAAAAACTGAAAACAACCCACATGTCCTTCAATGAATGAATGAATGCACATACAATGGTACATCCATAGTATGGAATAGAACTTGGCAATAAAAAAAGATGAATTGCTAATTCTGGCAACAACGTGAATGAATCTCAGTAAATTATGTTAAATATAAGAAGCCAGACTCAAAGGGCTCCATGTTTTATGTTTATGTTGATAATGCTTTGTGGAAAAATGAGAACTGTAGAGAAAAGACACAGATTAGTGATGGCCAGGGGCTGGGAAGGAGGAGGGGTTGACTACAACAAGGCAGGGGGAAATTTGGGAAGGTGACAAATAAACCTGTTCTATATCTTGAGTGTAGTAGTAGTTACATGATTGTGTGTGTGTGTGTGTGTGTGTGTGTGCCAAAACTCAAAATTATACACCAAAAATGATGAGTTTTGGAGTATAAATATACCTAAAAATGGTATTTTGTTGTTAAAAATTACAACAGACATACATTTTTAAAAAATAAATTGCATAGGACAGTGCTTGGTATGGAATAAGGGTTTGCTGTAACTAAAAAAAAAAAAAATGATATTTTGTTCTGGAGTTCGATTTGTTTGGTTTAATCCCACCTCTGCTGTTTGTTATTTGTATATCTTGGGCAAATTACTCTGCTTATTCATGCTTATTTTGGGGTCCTCCTTGATAATATGAGTATCATAATAATATTGACTTCATTGAGTTGTCATAGAATTCAATGAAGTAATCCATGTATTTGCCTAGCACAGTGCCTTACAAGGATTTACTTTTAGCAAAGAGAAAATCACAGATTATTGCAAGTAACAGCAGCATTCTTACCATTGCTGCCCGTTTTGTTATATCAGGGGTCTCTCCAGTATTTCCTCACAGTCATACAAGTTTTTCCAAAACACAGTTCACATCCTGGGCTTCCCCATTTGCCCCTAGCACCAGTATGGCTATCATTCACTGGTGCTTAGAATAGATGGTTCCATGACATGTCTTCTCTTAATGGCAGCCACACACTGAGCTTGTCAAGGCTGGAAAGAAAGAGATGACAACACACAATTCAAAAATCTCTCACTGCTGATTTATTCATGATGACTGACTTTTTTTTCTATTTTTTCTTATCCAAAATATCAAAGGACGTCATTTATAAACAAAAATAAGAAATGCTTGCAATAACATATATAACATCTTTCTTGTAATTCATTCCAAAGCATTACATAATTATGTCCTGAAAACTCCTCCAAGCAGCATTATTTGGTACTGCTAAGAGTTTAGTTAGCAAAGAGGTCAAGAAAAAAATGGAAATTGCTTTCTTCCAATGTCAAGGCTAATGGTGAGGAACCATCGCCTGGCTCCTCTGAAACAGTGGAGAGGGCCCAAATTCTCTACATGGTACAGTGCTTCATTTTGGAAAGCATTACCATTTCTTTTTCCAACAGATTGCTTTTCTAATTATGTTTTGCTTATGTCATTACCATTACTTGGCATTTTCTGAGAACTCAACAAAGGACAGTGGGGGTGAGAGTTAACAAAATGACCTAGAGCTATACTTGATTCCTCTCTTAGAAGTCAGAAATCCTATGTACAATTTTACTTCTTCAGCTTGATGCCCAAATAGAAAAGAAATGCATTCATACAATAATGCTTGGTGTTGTGTTAAAGGCATTATTCTCAAGAGATAACATATTCAAACTTTTTAGTCATTTACATCTTAGTGATAATAAGTTTATGAGATGATTTATTGATGGGAGGTGAGGATGAGAAAGAAAAGCAAATATGAGCTCTAGGCAGCTATAGAGAGTGGAAGAGACACACTTTTTTATTTTAAAGTAATTGTGTTCTTGATTTTTTTTTAAATCAAACAATATTATAGGGATATAAAATGAAAAGTGGAAGACTTCCCAGCTTCCCCCATCTTCCCACTTCCCAGAGATAACCATGCTTGAACACCTTCTTGGGAAGAGGTTTCACTGTCCCTGGAAGCAGCACCAGAGCTCATTCAGGCAGGTTAGATCTCTTCATATTTTAGAAGGCTTATTATCTCATATTATAGCATTGTCTCCTTTTATGGTGATTGTCTCTTTTCTTGTTTGTCTCCCATAATAGTTCTTAACTACGGGATACATTCCTAGGGTTGAAATGATGGAAGAAGAAGACATCAGGGTTACTAAAGCCCAACTTTTCCAGTTAATCCTTGCAACCCGTGGACCATAAAGTGATTTTTTTTTGTATACTTGAAAGCTGTTCATTCTTTGAAATATTTTTTGAAATTTTTCTACATAACTAAATAGTATTTCTTCTAGGCCTTGGTATAAAAGCAAGGTTCTGACTTTCATTACATTTGATGAGCCTTACTAAAGACTTTCTGGAGAGTATGCACACACACACACCACTTGCACAGAATTTTGCCTCTCTTATAAATAGAATAAAGTTTAATTTAACTTATTATCTGTACCTTGTACATGGCCTAGCATTTAAATTGATACTTATTAGGTAATTAAAAAGGAATACATACAGATAACAATGTTTAGTTGTTATCTGTATGTATTGCTCACTTTTAGTTCAGTCATGTGTCAAGAGGTCCTTAATTCTCAGGAGAATGGCTTTCCCACAAAAATATTTTCATGGCTTGCTCAGTAAATGTAAGTAATTTCGGGGACATCTACCTGTAAGAACACTATAGTATACTTTCTATGTTAGTTTCCAGAAGATGGCCAACAGCAACTTTTCCTTCCTCATATGAGATTGATTCCCTTAAGCCCATCAAGAATTAGAGTGTATTTTCACTCCTCTTGAGTTTTAATGGGATCTCTGACTTGTTGTGATCAAGATAGTGTGGTGAAAGTAATATTTGGGGCTTCTTCTCAGGTCAGATCTTAAGAAGATTGACAGTTCCTACTTCTTCCTCTTAAAAGCCAGTGCCATGAAAAAGGCTCAGGCCACCATTTAAGAGATGACCCTGCTGTGACAGTTGGTTACAGAGAGGTACATGGACCGCACACTTGAGTGAATCCTAGTAAGTGACTATAGGTGATCTCACATGAAGCGAAGAACCACCTCGCTGAACCTATTCAACTCATAGAATCAATAATTGCTGTAACTTTAAGCCTTAGGTAAGTCTTCAAGTCATTGGTTATGCATCAATAAATAACTGAAACATTTTCCTTCCCCATTCATTTTGTATGACTCACATAATCCTCCAACAGGGATTAAAAAGAAGAGAGTCAAATAACATGCACATTAATAATTAAGAATGCATACAGATGCATAAGTAATACTCTTTATTGTCAAGGTCCGAGTAACCAAAATGTTTTAATTTAAATTAATCTTTCAATTTAAATTAAGCCTTCATAATTAATAACTTTTTATTAAACAATCAGCAACCACATCCATTAGGTTTGGAAGATTCACTTTCTGTGTGGTATCTCCTCCTTCTAATATAAGCTGAAGGCAGTAGTAAAACCAGAAAAGCATGTAATTGAAAAGTACACCCATCTATTCATTCATGTTGTTTTCGCTGATCAACATTTAAAAAAATTTATGAGCTTATTTGGCCCATGAGAAAAAAATCAATGGAGTAACCATGATTTATAAAGGTGAAACCTTTATGTCATGAATATTTCATCAGGGAAATGTGGAAGCCATCAGGTTTTATCTGAGTGTATTCCTCAATCTCATGTGATTAATTCATAAATGGACAGACACCCATTATTAATGGAGATGATCACTGGGTGCACAGCACAAGGACTACAAAATGAACACCAGTTGCAGGAGATTACTGGGACTTTTGGAAATAGTCTGGGTCAAAGGTGATTATAGGCCGTGAGTGAGGAGAGGACAACAAGAAGAGGCCAAGATTTCTTGCATGCCTTACAGAGGAACATCAAAGTGAGTGAAACCCCACAGTCTGCAGGGCTAAACCATAAGGAGTGGATCAAATGTCTCACTCAGAAGCCATTTCAGTGGGAAACCTGGTTATCTGTATTTGTCATCACTGTAGGTAAATTTCTCTAAGTATCCAATTGTCTTTTGGCTCCGCCACTCAGTTCTGAGGGCTGTGGAGACATTAATACATGAAATGGAGAAAGTGAAAGACATTTTGTAGAGAAGACACAAACCAACCACATTCAAGAAGCTCATAGTCAAGCAATTAGTGGTACAACCAGTGGCACAATAAACACCCATCGATTCCCAGTAGAGCAGGAGGCAGCACAAAGAACAAGGTAAATTAGAGGCAGATCAAAAGAGAAGCATATTCAATAAATAGCTCAGGCAGAATGCTGCCAAGGCCAGCTCAGCACCGAGGTTTCAAATGGCAAAGTCATGAGGGGCTGTCTGACCCAAGCTGTGCACTGCCCTCAATAGAGTCTTCAAAGGTGGCCCATGCTGATGTGATTTCATTCTAAAGTTATTGATTTCATTGAAGAAATCTGAAACTTTCCAAGAGTCCCTGAGAAGGACATAGAAAGGGTCAGACGTTAATTTAGCAGCAGGGGCATTCACTGAGACTAACACGTTTTCTTGCAGAGGAAATTAATCATGGATTTGAAGGCAGTCTTTTTATGGCTCTGAAAAACAGAGTTCGTGCAGGTGTTTGTGCCTCCATTAGTGAACTCCTCAACCTGGAGCTGAAAGCAGTCTGTTTGCATTGACGTCAAATTAGCACAAAGCTGCAAGGTGGGTGGGGAAGTAGATACAATTAAGGTGGAGAGGACAAAGGATAAGATGAGAAAGTATGTCAGAGGGGAGGAAGCACGTGTATGGTGTGTACTTGATTCTAACTGGCTGTCCTTTGTTGGTGGTTTTCCTTACTGAGGAGACTGACCCCAGAAGTCATGTACACTCAAAAGTCAGATGTGGATGAAAGAGGCATTTCAAAACACTTCAGCCTCCAAAAATGTTCCTTAGTCTTTCCCTCCCTCACCGTGAGTCAGGTTATATGTACTACATATATACGTACAAACGTACATATATCTAAAAAATATATATATATATATATATTTTTTTAGATATATGTACATTTGTTTTTTTAATATATATATATATATATGCACGTATGTGTTTATAAACTTTATATGGGGAAAACTGGGTCTGTTTTATTCTCTCTTCTATCCCTGGTATCTAGCAAGTAGTTACTCAAATTTTTACTAAATAAATGAATGAATGAATAAAGTTCTTGGAAGTCTTCTAGAAATATAGGGCCCATGTATATTTTCACTTAAATATTTCGTTTTTCTTCCTTGATTATTCTACCCCGTACTCTCTCACGTAGTAGAATAAATTGATTTAGAGCCAGAATGGTGCAGAAAAAAGAAATTCAGCACAGCACATCAGAAGACAACGAGCTGGCTGGACAGGATTTCGATTCTTAGTTTCAGAGTTTCACTGACTTGCTGGGGCCCTGAGGATTTCACCCCTCTAACTTCCAGTCTTCTCAGCATACAAGGTAGGACAGGCAGTGAGGGAAGTGCTCTTATGTTCAAAGTGATTTCCAGAGGCAGTAGTCTATGATTCCTTAAAGAAGGTGTGTTTTTAAGAGACTGATATGGACCTTTTTAGTAATGTCATAAGATGAAAGCATCATAACATGTGAGAGCTAAGGAATAATTTCACTTCCGAAAATAAAACAAGAAGAAAATATTTTAAAGGATCTGGTTCAACATCGTACGTTCAGAAAGATAAATGATTAAAATATGCAGGATTCATGGTGGTCCCATCATTCTTAAATAATTCCCATGATGGCTATTTATTTATCTAGAAGCTGATCTAGGGTAACTTATTGAATTGATGTGAATTTGAAAGTTCCAATGACTCTCTTTCTTTATCTCTCTCTCTCTCTCTCTCTCTCTCTGTCTATCTACCTACCCATCATCCATCATCTCAGTCAGTTTCTCTGTCTCTTTTACACACACACACACGTGTGTGTGCACGATCACACACCAGATCAGGAAAATTCCCAGGGGCAGACTTCAAACAATCTAGAGAATAAAAGCATCACATAGCCTCTGAGACACTTTCTGGTATGCTCGCTGGCCTACAGGCATCTTCCTTTCTCTCATTATCCATTCATAAGCAGCAGGTTACCCTAATTTTACTCTAATGGTAATGAGATTTGTGAATTAAAAAATGCTATCTTTATATCTGTTAAGTGCCCTGTATTTTGTTATACATTTGCCATTCTATAATCTTTCACACAGTAATCTGCTTATTGGAAGATGACTTCTATTAAATGAAGCTAATGGACTAAAGCAAACAAAGGCTAATTCTTTTGACTTTATTTTTCTCACCCTCATCCTGCTAAAATGGCTCAAATTGTAAACATGGATGAAAAGTGTGCAAAATGTCCTCTAAAATATTATTATGGCAGTTTAGAATATGCCATTTTAGACTTATGGCCTGTTAAAACATTTGATTCACCTATAAAAAAGGAAAGATCCATGCTAGTATTTTTTTTTCTCTTCACTAGTAAAATCCATTTTAAGGTCTCCAGGAGGTAAATTATTTTTAGAATTAGTTTTTATTTTATTATTCAGGTTGCAGAGTGTCAGAATTGCACTGAAGCCCAGGCACTTCACTGAGCTTATTAATATTGATATGATCACTCTGTGTTCTGCACTCAGTGACACTAACCTTCTGGAATGCCAAGGACTCTTTTTAAAGGGACCACATAATTTTTTAAAATAGATTTTCAGGTCTTTTCTTCTGGTGTTTGTGTAAAGGGCAAATAAAATGTCTGTATCCATATTCTACAATACAATTCATTCAACCAACTTTTCCTAAACACCAAGTTTGGGCTACTGGTGTGCTAAGATGCCGAAACTGCAGAGGAACTCCCATATGTGACATACACATCTCCCACCCCAAGAAGCTTGTCGATTCACTAAGGATTTTTCTAGCACCTCTATGTGCCAGGTGCCATGTTGAAAGCTATAGAACACTTTTTTAAAATTTAATTTAATTAAAAAATTATAGTTGATATTCAGTGTTATATTAGTTTCAGGTATACTGCATAGTGGTTAGACATTTAAATGATTGTAGTATTGTCTCTATAGTCAAGGGACCTATTGATTAGTATAGAGAATGAAAGAATTATTTCGTTATAAAGAGCCCCACGAAATCAGTGAAGTGAGAGGCTATGTCCAGGAGTAGAAAGCCTTCAAGGACAGATGAGGAGATTTTGACACTTGACTCAGTTCTCATTCTTTCCTAAATATAGCTATTAAATAAGCTAGCAACAGCACAGGTGCAATAAACAAATTCAGCCAATAACATTAGCGTATGTCTAAAAGGAAATACAGACATGTAAATAAATAATTACGAGTTGGTAAGTGTTAGGGGATATATGTATAATATTATGGGAAGGTAGGTAAAGGATCAGCTAATTTGCTGCTTGTTTGATTAATGCGATACTCCCTACATCTAAAATATGCTATTCTCTCCTGAGTGATTTGTTCAAAAGAATTAATTTTAAAAATTAACAGTGTTTTCACTGATGTGGAAGCCAGCATCTAAGTCAACATGCTCCAGCCTTATTTGCTTGAGGGTTATTGCTCTAATCTACAGCAACAGGGAAACTTCTGGCTTCCTGGAATTGTGAGTTCTCCTTTCTGCAGCCTGCAGCACTCAGTACCCAACTCTTCATCCATGTTTTGCATGATTGTCACCAGAAACAAGGCCTTGTTAGACCTCCAGGTAAGTGTGTCACCATGGTGACACCACAGGATGGAACTCAAAGTCCTCTGTCCTTGGGTGCACCAGAGGTGCAAGGCAGACAGATGCCAGCAATTATAAAAACTGAAGAACACATCTAGGCCAAAGCAGGGCAAAGAGGACAGCTCGGCACGTAGGGTCCCAGAGTAATGCAGGGCAGCCAGGGAATTCTACACCTTAAGGCGGAGACGGGACGGGGGAAGGCAAATGGATAGGCTGGCCCATCTACCATTTATTTATTCCCACCTCTCCCTTTATTGTCCTTGTATGGTTTTTCTTCTAATAGATCCCCATACTAAGCCAATCTGCCTTGGGATGAGAAAACATATGTACAAGTATACACAATATATACTTTTATAATAAATATATAATAAATATGATTATTTCCTATATATTCCCTATATAATTATATCATTTATATTTCTAAAGTGAGCTGAGAAATAACTTAATCATTGTATTAAGTGCATAATTTGGCATTTTGTGACTTTCAATTAATTTCTATTCTCTCTGAGGAAAAGTTGTGAGGGCACAACTCAGAGACAGATTGAACCCTGCTGGCCTGACCGATCACAGTAAAAAGTAAGTGATACTAAACAATGAGGAATGATTATAAAAGGAAATGGTATGATAGAGACCTCCCTTTTCTCTTGCAAGCATGTAATTTTTCTTAGATTTTCCTCATTGAGAAAGTGGTATGTTTGTCTCTGATTTTGTTGGGAGTGAATATTAATACTGCAAAAGATACCTAACAGTGTTGATTGAAAAGCTCTGACATGAGTTGCTATCATGTAGATCTTATTTTTACGATGTAATTGTGAGTTACGTACTTTGTGCATTGGTAATCAGAGGGCTGAACAGATGGAGGAGGTTTAGCTTAAAGTGATGTGTCCATTAAAACAACCAGCACTGCCAAAGTCAGTTCATGTTCATGAATCTAGGAAATTTGTTCTATTAAAATATGATTGGAAGATAAGGACTTATTGTCACTGTGTTACAGTGATTCACCTAATGATGGGAGTGAAAGCCCTCTCTAAATGTCAAATCTACTTATTATCCTGTTTCGCTTTTCAGAGGGTCTTCACTGGGCATTTTGGCTGCTGGGGAAATTCTGATGGTTGGCATTTCTGTTTTCTCATTATTTAGACATTAGTATAAAGATCGAACGAAGCACCAAATAAAACTAGCGATTTTAACTATTACTCTAAGTGTGTATCTTTTAGTTTACTCTTGAGAGGACAGATCATAACTGTTTTTAATGTGAATATTGTATTTTTCTATTTTCACTAGACGTATCTGCTTCTAAGCCCCACGCATTTCCCCTAACGTTTTTGAATGGCATCTAAGGCTGCTTTTCTGATAGCCTTATCTTTTTTTCACTGGGAGGAGAACATAGACTGGTCCAGTTTCCTTTTGTTCCATCTGGAAGCAACGCCACATCTAAAGCAGCACAACTCGAGGGTGTAGAGGCAGACCCCCCTCAGATACTGTTGGTGGGATGTAAATATGTGTGCTCTTCGGGGAAGAAAGGTGGCACGTTGTATCAGAAGCCTTAAACAGTTCATTAGCAGAAATTCCAATCCTGAGTACCTATCTTATGCAAATGACCACAAAAATATAGGTAAATACACACAGGCCTGTGTAAAGCCAAAAAAGACAAATAGTTTTATACTTAAAAGTTATGATTGCTTTCAATATGCAATGGCAAATAATGGTAATTACACCCAATATATTATAGAGGAGATGGGTAAGAAAATTATGGCATAGTCTCATAAAGAACTGCTGGATAGAAATTTAAATTACATATGTGAAGAATCTGTAATAACATAGGAAAAATGGTTATATGATCATGTAGAATAGAAAAATAGGACATTTAAACTCCTAACAAATAAAAATAAAAAGGCCTTTGAAAAGGAATATATATATATATATATATATATATATATATATATATATATATACACACACACACACACACACATATATATATACATATACACCAGATACTTGTCTAAGTACTTTATAAGTAAGATACGATCAAATCCTCATGTAACCCACTGAGATAAGTAGGTGGTGCTGGGAAGAGCTGGAATTCAAATCCATGTACTCAGATTTCAGAGAATTTGCTATTAGTTTTTATGTTTTACTACACGTTCATTAAGATAACTATGTGGAAATAACACTAAACACACACACACACACACACACACACACACACACACACACACATGCACACAGAGTAATAAAGAAAAACATCATCTGGCAGCTCTCCCCAATGAGAGCTGGAGTCTATTTCTCTACCCTGGAATCCGGGGAGGGCTTGTGACTTGATGTGAAAATAAAACGCAGTGGAAGTGACTCTGTGTGGCTCTCCAGGCCAGACCTTCAATAGCCTTGTGGCTTCCACTCCACATTATTGCACGGCTGCCCCGAGATGGCTGTGCATGGAAGTGATCTGCCCTGCAGGAGAAGGGGAGATC
The DNA here is from genome assembly GCA_004026885.1 of Lyroderma lyra. Taxonomy (NCBI): domain Eukaryota; kingdom Metazoa; phylum Chordata; class Mammalia; order Chiroptera; family Megadermatidae; genus Lyroderma; species Lyroderma lyra. Next base: position 142,376 of record PVJL010003926.1, read on the forward strand.
TTATGGAGGAGAATCAGGGTGCCCCAGCCCATCAGCTGCCAGGCGTGTGTGTGAGGCCATCTCAGACTTCTCTACCTCAGCCATCCCAGCAGCTGAATGCCATCACGTAAGTGAGTTATGGTGAAATGTCCACAGAAAACACCAAACCAACCCACCAGACCATGAAAAGTAATAATTCATTGGTATTTTAACCCACTACTTTTTAAGGTGGTATGATATACAGTAGATAACTAATATTCCTAAAATATTACCCGATGTCTCTAATTGTGGAAATATGTGTCATACTTCTCTTTTTTGTATGTAGCTAATGGATTTTCATTACAGAAATTGTCTAACTTCTTTTGACTTTAGAACCTGACATTTGACATTTCTTTGGAACAAACACGGCAGTTTTTCCAGGTTTGCCAGGCGAAGGTAGAAGTCTTTCTGAAAGAACTAATCCTCTTGAGACATGGTTAGTGTGTCATTTCATGGTCACTGAAAATAAATCTTCCTGAATTGGGCACAGAATGAGCAGCTGTTGGGCAGTTCAGTGTTGAAATGAGGAATATGCAGTTTGGGGACTGAAAGAATGCTATGAATATTTCTCCCCATCAGCAGTAAGAAGTGCTGAGCCAACTCTCAGGATAAACACTGAGCTGGGGACCATTCCACCCTGGACCATGTCTATGATATGCTGCCCCTGTAACTATATTGCTGGTGCCAGGCTTCTCTCATACTGAAAAGAAGCTGCCTTTCCATTCGTACTGCCTATCCTCTGGCACTTCTGCCTCGCATTGTGAGTCGTAGAAAATCTGAAATTAGAATCAAGGTGGGGCAAGGCAACTGTCAACAATCAAATTAGAAAGTCAGTATTTTATTAGAGAATTGTGATGAGGATTAAAACGTCAAATGGAAAGTCAACTTTCGGTCCAGTGACGTTGTTGTTGGTGATCACTTGCTTCTCTCAGAAAATTCTCTGCTTCTTTGGCTTCCATAAACATTCCTTATGACTCCCTGGCCATTCTAAGTATCTATCAAGTACTCTTCAAACACTCGTCCCGGAATTTTGTTCTCTACTCTTCCTCTACACACTTGCTTTGAGTGATAGAACCCATTTCTGTGGTTTTAATTACCAATGACCCCCCCCCCCCCCC
>PVJL010003927.1:0-143081 GCA_004026885.1 Lyroderma lyra
TGTGAGATGTGGCACAGATACGCAGGCAGACAATGAGGACCGGTGTGGTGTGTGTGTGTGTGTGTGTGTGATGTGGTGTCCAGGGCAGTGATTATTTTTGTGATAAAATAATTTCTTAGACTCTCTCTCATTTCTCTCTCTTTCATTTACTGAAAGAATTGACGTGTTGATAAATTTAACTTTGCATCTCAGGAATTTTATTTCAAATACAACACTGAGATAAAATTCTTAAGCTACTTCAAATAATTCAGCTCGGAAGCATGAACAACTATCAGCTTTGTACTCAGCCTTACGTGCCAAGGGACATAGAATAAAAATGTCAAACATGCATGTAGCGCTGACGATGTGTCTAATACCATTTTAAATGCTTCAAATGTATTAATTTATTTAATGTGCATGACAAATCTGTGAAAAAGCATATTATTATCTCCATTTTAGAGGTAGAGGGTTGGGGGTGGGGGACAGAGGCTCAAAGAGCTTAAATGACGTAAGCAGCGAACCAGGATTTGGACCTAAGCAGTCGAACGTCAGAACCTATCGTCTTTACCACTAGGACTTTAGAAGCATAGTCCCTGCCTTCAAACAGCTTGCAGAGAAGCTTCCAGACTAGTTGAGAGGCAGGAGTTCCACAGATAATAGATATCTTAGAAAACAATGTGTGAAATGATGTTGTTTGGACTACAGCTTAAGAAGGATTCAAAGTGGAGCAAAATCATGGAATTGATGCAGGCGAGGTGGCCTCAGACCTGAGTCTTTGGTGCCATAGGGTTTGAATAGGTGGGTAAGATGATGTGACCAGCCATGCCCGGGACACTTGGCCCTGCCTAAGGGGACTCGTGAACACATTGGCTAAAAAAATGTCACTAAACAAAGAAAAGTAATGTGTCATACGAAGAAGACAGCTCTAGAAATAAGGGCCAGCATTTCAGAACACTTATAATCATACGATTTGTGTCTCAGTATCTTCTTTGGAAAATTAAGACAGTGGTTCCTATTCTGCCTTCCTTTCAAAGTAAAACTCGTTTTGAAATCATAAAGCACTATATACATTGGGGTGATATTTTAAAAAATATTTGTATTTTTATCTTTGGTCTTCCCAATTACATGAGCTTTGCCCTAGTTGGCTGGAGGTTTCTTTTGCTTCGAGAAAGAAAGGGAGAGGAGTTCCCTGGTGGTGCAGTAGCTAAGGCTTCGGTGCTCACAGTGCTGCGGCCTGGGTTCGATTCCCAGCCAAGGAAGTTCCCCCCTCCCCACCCCACCCCCCCCCAAAAAAAAAAAAAGAAAGAAAGGGAGATATTAGCAATGCCAGAGGAAGGATACAGACCAAATGGAACATCCACAAGAAACCAGGCTATTCGTTCTGAGAGGGGGCTGCCTGAGTTCTGTTAGCTGTCTGACCAGTGTATCAAGGGCGTGCGTCCTGTGAGGAAGGTCCCCCGAGGAGGGCCAGGAGGAGGGAAGCAGAAGGAGAGAGAAGGGAGGTGGGGAGCAGAGCAGAGAGGCACGGTCCTGCTCTTCTCATCCCTGTGCTGGCTCCGGCAGGGGAAGCAGGGGACTCATTAGATACTCGGGCCAGCCTGAGAGTAGATTGGCTCCTTCACCCGCCCAGGGCACAGGACGGACCTGCCGGTCCTGCGTGGTGTAGCTGGGTCCCAGAAGTACCTGAGAGTGTGTTTGGGATCTTGCCAGGGTGGGTCATGGTGGTTTGGCCAAGCTAGCCCTGCAGTCAGGACTGCAGGTCAGACCTGCCGGGTGGGGAGAGCGGGCAGGAGGCAAGATGAGGCCCGGGCAGCCAGGGTCTCCCAGTCGGTGCTCTGAGCAAATGAGGCTGGTGTCACACCAGCTGCCATTTCTGCCCCGCAGGCCGCAGGGGCAAGTGGAAACCCGGCGGACAAGGACTGGCCCCCGCACAAGGGTGGGCAGCGGGCATCCCTCTCCCCTACCTGTCACTCTGCGAGCTGGCAAATCACACACCCCCTCTCTTCCCAGACTTCCCTTTTACCCAGAATTCGTTGTGATGGAGAGATTAAAAAAATTGTTATTCTAGGGAGACTGACACTGCCTAAAGTGACAATTTAGATAATAAGAAGAGACAGAATTTAAATTAGATTGATCCTTCCGTTCATTTTTCTAACTGTCAGAGGGAAGTTATAGACAAATGAAAACTCAGTTACAAGCAAAATAAATTATTTCCCATCTTCATTCAGGTTCAAGTGTGGACAAAATTGTATGATCCAATTACATGTAATGTTACTGTTGTTAAACATTTCTGACTGTGAGTAACATAGATAAGTGCTCTATTTTTAAGGAGTTGAGCGACGCTAACCTTTGCCTGAAACCAGATAACACATGTGAAGTTTCCTGGCACACGTCAAGTGCTACGTGAATATTAATTACTGTCACGTTACGTGAGGTCAGTGTCAGGACACACCGCAACCGTGTTACTTGAATCAGACCTCTTGGCTCTGCACTGACAGCCTGCCTGCTGGGCAGTCTGGACCCGAAGAGCACGAGGCTTTCTGTGTGAGGATGCGAGGAAGTGTGGTCCACAGCGGTGGTCCCCAAACCTGCTCCTGCATTGGAATCATCTGGGCAGCTTATTACTTCAGCACGTCGATTATTTCCCCTCTGTTTCCCCTTGTGATTATGAGTCCGTGTGTCTGAGGACATGCCCAGGCAGCTTTGGAAAACCATGGAACATGGGTTCAGATGGCGTTGTGTGGACCAAGGGGCACGGGCATCCATCTTCAGTTTTCCTTCCCTCCTCCGATGGTTGTTGACTCGGACACATGTAAGGTAGACTAGACAAAAGTCAGGTTTGATTGTTTGTTTAGCTTTTGTCAGTACGAAGTTCTGTGTCTAACCAGCTCAGCTCTGCCAGTTCCCTAAGTTTCAAAACACAACCAAAGTAAGGGAATGAGGGGGTCTTTTCGGCCAAGGTCAAAGGAGATGGTATCTCCCCTTTACTTTAGCAGAACACAAGGTCTGCATGCTAAGAGCAAAGACTGGGTGCAAGGGGATGTCCTCAATCTGGACAGCCATTTTCTTGTTTTTCCTCACCTTTGGGGTCCTGGTGCTTTTATTCCACCTCTGCCACTACTTTTCGGGTGCCGTCGCCTCAACGTGGCTTCCCCAGCACTTCCTGAGTCATTATTTTCTGTTGGTCACCTGACTAAAGGATGTCCTGGCTGAAACTGGCAAATGGCCATTGTGCTGAACATAATCGTTCCAGTAAGACATGGCTGATTAGCATAGCAATCTCCCTAAGACTTTCTGTTCTAATTCGGCTGTTAGAATTCTGGTCCCTCTCGGAGGTCATGCTAACCTAGTTAAGGCTCTTGGAGAAAATGCTGTCGTTCCAACTCACTGCATTTGCATTAAAATATATTGTCCTTCAGCTGACATGCTAACCGGCAACCCATCGCTGCACCTTGGTGCAGAACGTGAACTGCAGGGCATCGCCCGTTATTTAACTCGGGATCCAGGAAGCCCAGTGACAATATGTGATGGTACCGGGAGATGAAGGATCTAGCTGTGTGCACTTCACTCTGGATAAATGAAGATTTTGATGGAAAGCAGATTACTGCAAAGCGAAGGATACGTTCCATAGAGACAATACGGTATTAGGAGAGTATGACGCCAGAGTCAGACTGGCATGTGGTGAATGCTTGGTTGAAATTCCTGCTCTACTAGGTATGAAGTTTAGGGATTTGGGCGGGATACTGAGCTTTTCTATGTCATTCTATTAAAACAGGAGTGATAATAGAAGAGTACATATATATCTCGTTGGGCTGTCATGATGCTTAGATGCGATTGTCCCCGTAGAGTAATATGTCACATATGCTCAACCAATTTAGCCATTATCATTCATTATTAATAATATACATGCTCAGTGTTAACTGTTTTCTGTTAATAACAATAACAAACCTATGGAATGGTTAATCCTTCATGGATCTCACTGATATGATACTTAAAATTCTATTGGAGAAAAGATGTCCAGATCTGGGACTACCCCAGTAACTGAGAAGGGATGACTTCTACCTCTGCAAAGATTCCATTCTAGAGAGAGAGCCTGGAAGTTCATGAGTACCCATCACTGGAGGTCCAAGAGGAGGGTGGGCAATCACTTTTTAAAAGATGTTGTAGCTTGGTTTTTATTGGTTGGGAGGTTATAAATTGCTTAGAATAACCTGATACCACATAATAAGCATATAATAGTTTTGTTTATATTATTATTGTTGTTAATATTATTTCCATCTGTACTTGTACTATCTTGCTTAAAACTCATGACAACCTGATGAAAAAGTTACTATGATTACTCCATATTACTGAAGAGGAAATCAAGGCTTGCAGGGAGAGGTTGCGTTGCTCCCCCAATGTCGCGCACCTTGTATGTGACAGAACCACAATTAAACCAACTACATTGACTCTTTCAGAATTCTTGTTTGCTCAATGTGACTTGTTATAGGCTGTGTCTCTCAAAGCAATTACAGAGCTATGAACAGTCTATTTTTCTTCTTTTGACTTGTACATTCCAAATTATTCTCTTCTTTTAAGAGAAGCTTGGATCTGTCACATGTTTAGTGTTGGGAAGTGAGCCTTTGAAAGTCATTAGATACAACATTACAATGAACTCAATCGTGTGCGCCCCCCACCCCCCACAAAGTTCATATGTTGCACTCCTAACCTCCTATGTGATGGTATTTGGAGGTGTAGGGTCTTTGGGGAGGTCATTAGGACATGAGGGTGGGGCTCTCCTGAATGGGATTAGCACTCATATCAAAGAGACCCCAGAATGTTCTCTTGTGCCTTCTGCTCTGTGAGGTTACAGTGAGAAGATGGCCATCTGTGAACCAAGATGCTGACTCTCACCACACGGCGAACCTGCTGGTGCCTTGATCTTAGACTTCCCAGTCTCTAGAATTGTGAAAAATAAATGTTGGTTGCTTAAATGACTCAGTCTATGGTATTTTTGTTATAGTAGCCTGTAAGGAAGGGAGTCACAACCTTTCCACCCTTATGACCAAATAATCACCAAGGGTCCCACCTGCCATCTCTTTTGTGGGGTAGGGTTTCAGCATGAATTTTGGGGAGGTCACAAACAATCAGACTGTACCAGTTTGAATTGTTAACAGTACTGTATTGTATACTTAAATTTTGCTGAGATGGTAGATCATATGTTAACTATTTCTATCCCAAAAAAACAATTTATTATTAAAAGGTTGGGAGAAAACTTTTGGAGGTGATGGATATGTTTATGGCATAGATTGTGGTGATGGTTTCACAGGTGTGTACTTATCTCCAAACTCATCAAGTTCTATACATTAATATGTGCAGATTTTTGAAGAGGCTGAACCATTCATGAAAAGAGAAGCTGAGCATCTCACAAATAGAACTCCTGCAAGTAGGAAGCCGTTGTGACACTCTGGTGTGTTAGACTTACAATCCCCAAGCATTAGTCCTTGGACCAGATGGTTCAGAATCCTCTGGGGAGCTTGTTAAAATATGTATTACTGGGTCGCCTCCTGCATCTATTGAATCAGAATATCCTCAGGCAGCAGGTCCCAGGAATATGTACATTTTAAAGCTCCCTAGGTACCCTTTATGGGCTGCCAGATCTGGGTACCATGGGATTAGGCAGCCACCTAAATGGAGTGACTTAAAGAGAGCCAAAAGATTTTCTTATGAATGATTTGTTTCTCTCATGACCTTCCATTCATACACCCATTCATCCATCTGCCCATCCATCCATCAACCAAATGTGTGTCAGTGCTCAGTGTTTGCCTCTTGACTTGCAGTGCTGTGGTGGGTGCAAAGATGAATGACCAATGCTCGTAAAGAGTCTATTGTCTGAGAGAGTGGATAATATAAATATAAATAATATATGATGAGCTATGAAGAACTATGGGAGTTCAGAAAAATGAACATGGCTTGCAAGTTGTGGTGGAAGAATCAGGAGAGGTTTCATTGTATCCAAGGGCATTGATGCTTCTGTCATTCAAGTTTCTCCTGACCGTTTGCATGGGATGTCCGTCCTATGGGTTTCTATAGCTTTTTGACTTACTCTCGACATATTAGATTAATGTCATTGCTTATATGCTTTACTTAGGGGCTGAGAACTTGATAAAAGTGAAGGCTGTATCTTAACCATCCCCAGCCCCCCAGTTAGGTTCTTGGCTCTGGCTGAGCACCTGCAGTAAGTACTCAGTAAGCACTGAACAAGTTGGGTAGTTGCACTGGTTGTACAGAGAGGGGAGGCAGTGGGAACAAGCCTGGAGGGACAAGGCTGCGGCCAGATATTGGAGCACTTGGAATTTGAATCAAGTTCCAGCTTTAGTTTTGGTAAGGAGCCCAAGACCATTTTGGAAACCACATTGTTTGTCTACACAAAAGGTGGGAAGGGCAAGAACTAGGGTGGTGTATCTCAAGGTGTGGGAAAGGTACAGAGATCATTTTTGGTGTAAACTAGGGTGAATGACATGGACTTGTGAAGTGAAATAATCATTCCCTTTTCTGTTCTATTCCAATCCATCTGAGTATTTCCAGGAGACAATCTCAATTGCGAGCTAATATCTTAACACGTCTCTAACACTTCTTAATCTACCTTTTTAACAGAGAGAAAATGTACTTCAGGCTCAGAGCCTTGGCAAGTACATTAATTATCCACTGTCATATTAATGTATGTAGCAAACATTCAACAAAACCTCAATGCCTTTCAGCAACAAAACTTTATTTAGCTTGGGAGTCTGAGGTCAGTCATTAAGGCCAGCAATTCCTTTGGTCTTGGCCTGCATTTGCACTCAAGCTTAGCGGTTAGAGTCTCAGCTGAGTCTCGCCTGGGGTAAGTGGACCCCGGTTCATGTATTCCTTATATCCTTCTGTTGGTTAGCCCGGGCACGTCCTCATTGCAGAGGAGCCATGCCAGGCAAGAGCTTTTCATGCCAGTGCCCGTGTCAAGTCCACTAACACAACATTGGCCAGGGCAAGTTCTACGGTGGAATTCAGAATCAAGGGATGGGGAAGTGGGCTCTGTTTGCCGAGAGGAAATCAAAGTCATGCGTCCAAGAGGCCTGCATACAGGAAGGGATGGCAGACTCACTAATGGTCGCAGCATGTCTGTTATAGCAGCAAGATTGTCTAGCTAGAATTCTATGGCATGTTTTTCTTTTTATTTTCTTAAACTATCTTTTTTTTTGTAGCAAGTGATACATTTTTGATTATGATAGTGATGTAAAGTTTTCCTTTAAAACAAATTTAACAAGTTGACAATGCACTGTAGAACTATATGCCTGAAACCTATATAATCCTTGCTAACAGATGTCACCCCAATAAGTTTAACAATAAAAATTAATTTAAAATTAAAAAAAAAGAATTGACATTTATATAGGAAAAAAACAAAAACAAATTTATTTGAGACAAGTATAAGTGAATGTAAAGAAGTCTTTTTAGAAAAGTACACAGTTATGGCAAAAATCACCAGACAAAGGAAGTGACAAGTTTGGAAAACTCTGAAGCAGCATGATTGTCACTGGGACAGTGAACAGGAGATGCATGTAAGAGACATTACAGATCCAGCAAAATAAGCTTAATAACCACATAGGTTCAGTTGAGTTTGGTTCAGTAAACATGTATTACTGCCATCAACCTGACTGACACAGTGACAGAAGCCAGGGATACAAAGATGAGAAACTTGAAGTCCTTGTCCTAAAGCAGTTCATAATCTAGTGGATGAGAGACACATCGCAGAGAACTTCGACACACTGGGGAATGTGGTCTGTTTTGTCCATGTGCCCCGATGCCTACAGATAGGGCGCTAAGGCTAGGCTGGGGAGGGGGCCTTGGGGAAGGTCCCCCAACAAGCTTGCTGGAGAAGGCTCTGGAAGGATGAATAGAGCTTTCCCTGGTAAGAAGGGTGAGCGAAGACCTGGAGAGAGCGAGACTGTCTTTGGAACTACTCATTCTTACTGAAGTGTGATGGTGGAGGTGGGAGGTGGACGCAGGCATTACAGGCAGCCAGGTGGTAGTAGAAAGCTCTGTTTGCAAACCAGACAGTTTAGGATTTTTCCTGTTGTGGAGGCAGGGCGTCAGGGCAGGTTCTCGTGTGTACAAGTGCATTTATGCACGTACTTATACACCACGCACACATGATCTGGTTTTGTGGCTTGTTTGCAAGCCTCTAGTGGCGGGGCTCATCATTCTGTAACCGAAACTGTTCCAGTCCTGACTGTAACCAGATGAAAAAGATAGATCTGAGGGCCGTGAAACTGGTAATAGGGGTTGTTTCAGTAATTAGGCGAGGGACACAGAGGGCCTGAAAGGACTGGAGCAAGTCTAGATTGCAGACAGAGACATGAAGTACTTGGGTTAATGCTAAGAGCTGTAAAAATGTGAATTGTGGTTGTACCCAGTTTAGAGCCCCAAACTCGCTGCATAAACAACTCCAAAACCACACAAATAGCTGTTTTTCCTTATAATTGAACAAAGCAATGCTGACACCCAGTGGCTGGTCCAGATCACTCACAGCTCTCAGAGAGAAGATCCCGAGGGAGTTGGAAGCCGCCTTGCCCAACCTCGCCCATCAGAGCATCCCAGGATCCTTAGCCTGAAAGGGCAAGTCTAAATTCAGCTAGCAACGGCCGGCCATGTGATGTGTTTGGCACCCCACAAAGGATAGTTCCCAGTGAGTTTAACACAGACAAAAGAGCTAAATTAAACCCGCAGATGAGAACAGCATTGCATCAAAGTCAGCTCCTTCTAAAGCCGAGGCAAAAGCAATTACCCTTAGAGTTCCCCAGAGAGCTCGTATCCAAAGCACCAATACGAAAATGGAATATTTAAAGGTCAGTTTCTCAGTCAAATCAATAAATGCTCCGTATGGCTGTGTCCCAGACTCCCTGCTTTGGATGGAAGCTACAAAGTCCCTATTCTGACAGAGTCGGGACATATTAGAGCAACAAGGAACTTGACAGCGCAGATGGGAAACAGGTCCAAGGGGGAGAGATCAGTTTCCCAAGGTCTCATGGCAAACTAATATCAGAAAAGGAAAACCAGTGTGCTTCCTGTCTGGCCGGAGTTCCTGGCCGGAGCTCCTGCAGCCATCTTGGGCCATGTGACACGGACTGCATTCTGAAAATGGTGGGGCAGAAAGATGGAAGGAGTCTGGGTCGTGGACAAATTCGGAGAGTGTCATTACACCCCTAGACTACAGACCTTCGGATGTTTAAGAATCCTCATTCATTTTCACCTTCGTTCATTTGGACTGCTCTAACAAAAACACCCTGAACTCAGGTGAGTTAAACAACACATTTATTTCTCACAGTTCTGGGGACTGAGAAGTTCAAGATCAAGGTGCTGGCAGATTCAGTGTCTGCTGAGGACCTGCTTCCTGGTTCATACATGGCCATCTTCTTGCTGTGTCCTCACATGGTGGAAAAGGGTGAGAGAGCTCTTTGGGGTCTTTTTTATAAGGGCACTAACCCCATTCATGAGAACCCCACCCTCATGATCTAGTCACCTCCCAATGCTCCACCTCATAACACCATCACCACGGGGGTTAGTACTTCAATATATGAATTTTGGGGAGACAGAAATGTTCGGTCCGTAGCAATGCCCGAAACTGCGGTTACCATCCGCGCGTGGTTGGTGTCCATCATCTACTAGGTGTCACTATTTGAATATCACGGAGGGATGTTCAGAACCAAACTCAGGATCTTCTCTACACACATTGGCTTTTCCTAATACTGCCCTCCACCTTAGCAAATGACACTTCTGTCCACTGCGAAAACCAGAAATAGAGGACATCTTCTTTTATTTTTAATGTGGGTGGTTCCCTGGTTGGGAATCGAACCCAGGCCGTTCAGCGTGAGGAGGCCTGAGATTGTTTAGAGACCGAGACACCTTCTGACTTGTAAGTCAGCTCTTCTAGGGCCTAGGGTACTTCTGCAAATGAGGAAAGAGCAGGAAGGCTCATGCCTGGGAGGTTTTTAGAAGTCAAGGGCATGGTCCTTTTAGAGTGTGAATTGCACAGTGTCTTACCCTGCCTGAAACCTTAGGTGTCTCCCCACGTGTCATAGGATAAATTCCAAACTCCCCACTCTGGCCTGCAACACCCTGTTGTGCTTGGACCCTGCCTACATCTTTGATGTCATCTCCTGTTGTTTCTTCCTCCTCACTCCCTCTGGTCCAAGACACACAGGCCCTTCCCCCTTGTTTCTTAACATACTAAGCTTTCATCTGCCTCAAGCCCTCTGTGCTTGGTATCCCCTCCGCCCTGATGCAGCAGCTCAGCATCACTGGCTTCTCTCAATTTGGTACAATTTGGGCCCGAGCGGTCCTCTCTGACTGCCCCTGTTAATGCCCCCTGCCCCCTTCCTCGAAGATGCCCTCCTTTATTGCATTCTTTTATTTTCTCCAGAGCTCTTATCAGCATCTGCATCCGATGAATACTTAGCACGTGTGTGCTGGGTACGACTGCCCATGTGCAAACACTCCTTTTGAGCACTGCGTAAGCATTAACTCATTTAAGTCTCTTGACTACAAGGTTACTACTAGTATAACCCCCATTTCCTAGAAGAAATTGAAGCCTAGACCAGTTAAGTACTTGTGGAGCGTTACGTAGTAATAAGTTGAATTCTGATTCTGTGACCTTGACTACCGTATTACGCCACCCCAATCGGAATCCGGATTGGGAACAGAATTTGGTGTCACCTGATCACCTTAGCACATCAGGTGCACATACATGCTCTGTGACGTTCCTTCTGAGGCTCCCTAACTGTCCTTGAATGTCGTGGGGGCAGAGCACCCACTTCCGTGTGGGATGTTAATGCCCCTCATGGGGAGACACAGTCTGCCTCTCTGTAGCTTCTCCCCCAAAGTTCAGTTCCAGCTGCGCAGTCCCCGGAGCCCTTGGGGAGCCCAGCAGCAGGGACAGGGGCTTCCTGCCGACCGTCCCCTCCCCGGTGAGCAGGGCCGGGTTGTCCGCCCGCGTGGCCTACCCGCTTGCCCTGCCCGACGTGCAAGGCGTCTGCGCTGACAGCCTGCGGCCGGCCCGTTCTTTGCCCCCGTGCCTCTCTGGGGGGCTGTGGGCCGGCCCTCAGTGAGTGGGCTTCCTGAACCCCTCACATCTGATGTCCCCGAGTGGCCTCTCACAGCCAGGATGGGATTAGGAAGCCCGCGAGGCACAGAGGTGCTTCCTCGGGGGACAGTGGGGCTGCCGTCCTCCTTCCTGGATGACACTGTCCGCATTAGCCACGGCTCCTGTCCCCATCACGGCCGGAGATGGGCGTGTGGGGACGACAGTGGCTACCGGCGTCTGCACGCCTGTCCTTCCGTGCCTGCCCTGGCGGGGCTCTCTCAGAGTGACGGGGTTGCGGAGTGAGGAGAAAAGTTGTCATTTGGGTTCTGGAGTGTGGGGATCCATTGTGATGCACGGCCGGAGGTGGGCGGCATTCACAGCCAGAATAAACAAACAAACAAACAAACAAACAAACAGCTAAAAGAAGGCAGCGTCCTGTCGGGAACCCGCTGGCCTGCACACAGATACTAGCTGTCTATTTGCAGGTCTAGCAGGTTCTTTACCTGTCTTAGCCTCTTTGAAGCAGGGAGACGATTACCTAGCTGGCCCAGCCGGTGTGATACGAGGTCTAATCCCACTTTGGTGGCCTGTGTGCCGGAGGTCCTCAGAGCACTTGGACTCCCGTGACGTTTCTTTTATTCGTCTGTGTTTGTGGGATTTAAGTCTCTGTTGCCGGCGTCTGGCCAGACCTGCTTACTCAAACGGTGGCACCGCAGTGAGCTAGAAGAACCTGTAGCAATGACAGCTGAATATGCTGAGTGCTCTACAGGTTGGCACGATGCGGTCTGATGTGCTGTTGCATGGAATCCCCGTGACAACCCTATGAGGGAAAGGTAGTGGCTTTACCGCCTGCGATGAGGAGACTAGGACACAGACAGGCCGTTTAACTTGCCCAAGATCAGAGTCAGGGAGTGACTGGTCACTTTTATGGCTCAGAGGTCCTCAACCAGGGCCCTGCCCTGTGCTCAGGTCTTCGGATTTTCAACTCCGTTCTGTCTGTCTCTAAGTGAACATAAAATCCTTTGCTGGGCTTGTGGCAGTCAATCTTGTGTTCCTCATCTCTCCACGTTCCAGGTTACTGCCTGGCACACAAAAGGCACCAAGTAGGCATTTATAAAATTGTCAAAGTTTTCAGCAAATGTGGATAATAAATGCACTTTGCCGGTTGGAGCTTCACGGGCCCAGTGTCCTAAATAAGACAGCTTGTACGTGAGCCGGTCCCCACCCGCCCCAGACCTCGCCGAGGCCCCTAACCCCGTTTCTTACTTTATTTGTGTCTGTGAGAACAACTGTCGGAAGAATTCCAGGGGCCAGTCCAGAGAAGCCAGGTTTTCATAAAGAAAGGAGGAGGAAGGCTGTGAGGGTCAGACATTGCTTAGGGGAGCGGCACGTGCGGAGGCTTGGGGGACAGTTTCTACTCTAAGCCGTAGGGCTCTTTATGGATTACAGATCTCTGCTCACCTGTCCAGGACACCAGCCTACCCCCCTGCACTGTGTGGCTAGGTCACCCCTTAATTTACCTTGCCTGATCGACCTCTTTTGACCTTCCTGCCCTTTGCATCCTTCCTTATTCCTACCCTCCAGGGCTCTGGACCCCTTGTCTCATCTCACGTTCATGGCCTCCTTCTTGGGCCTGACCCTTGGCACTGCTTCTCTGGTTTTGACTTCTGGCTTCCCTTGTCGATTAGGATAAATTCTGTCCCCCTCCCCTCATCCCCACCCCTGGCTATTCTGAGAACCAGACACTCTCATGAGAGTAATTTCCATCAATGAGCCTCATTTCTTCAAATAGGAATTGGCCCTGTTGCATCTCTTATTTCTGATATGTAATGATGCTCATCATTCCTGTGTCCATTCATTCCATCTCAGTCCATTCAGGCTGCTGTCACAACGTGCCACAGACTGGGTGGCTTAAAAACAACAGGACGTGTTTCTCACGGGTGTGGAGGCTGGGGATCCGAGCTCAGCGTGCCGGGACGGTTGAGTTCTGGAGAGGGCCCTCTCCTGGGTTGCAGACTGCTGTCTTCCCGCAGGAACTATGCACGACACTGCAGGCAACGGGGCTTTCTTGGGCCTCTTTCATAAGGGTACTAAGCCCAGCCCCACACCTCTACCCTCCTAATGCCAGTTCTTGGGATTTAGGATTTCAACATATAAATTTTGGGAGGATACACATTCAATCTATGGCACCTTCATTCAATCAATCAGTATGTATTGAGTATCACCTACTTGCTAGGCACACCAGTGCTGGGACACCATGTGGCTAGGGTACTGTCCTTGCCCGAGAAGGGGAGGTACTGCAGCATGGTGAGTAAGAGCATGTGGGCAGACCTGGGTTCTAAACGCAGCTCTGCCACTTGCTAGAAACATAGCCTTTGTTACCCTGGTCAAGGTATGTGCCCTCTCTGAGCCCGCTTCTCCATTTGTAAAATGGGGATATTACCTTGCAGAGTTACTGTGCTGTCGACTGAAATACATATTAACCATTCAGTTGACGTTGGCTATTGTTTTTTATTAGTGTGGGACTGATGAGTAAAAGATGATTAGAATGTAGTGTGATGAGTGCGGAGATAGGGAAAGTGGAGCAGACCCGTACCCAGGTTTCAGAAGGCTCGCTGGAGGAAGGGGCATCCCAGCTAGTACCTTCAGAGTGAGCATGAGTCATCACCTTAAACCAAATGGAGCATTCAGGGGGAAGGGGCAGCATGTGCAAAGGCCTGCAAGAGCGAAGCTAAGAATAAGGTGATGGAAAGAGAAGTCACATTAGGTGGTGAACTTATTATACAACAAGTTCACAATGTACTCTAGAATTGTATGCCTGAAACCTATGTAATCCTTGCTAACAGATGTCACCCCAATAAGTCTAACAATAAACACACACACACACACACACACACACACACACACACACACACACAAAGAGTGAACAACATGCAACCTACCTGCAGTTTAGTAGGGTTAGAGAAAATTTTGGAGAATGAATGGTGAGTGATGAGGCCAGTATCCTGCTTTATTCCTTTTTCTGGGCTCTTTTCTTCCTCCTGCCCCTTCCTAGGCTGTGGCCCCATCTCTTTACCCTACTTTTCCTATTTGCACAGCTGGGATTTGCTAGGGGCAAAGGATGCCCGAGAGACAGTTGCTTCCCCTAGGTGACTTACTTACAGAATTGCTGATGCAGGTACCCCATGGAAAACTTGGAGCCGTATTCTATTTAGAGACATTTCAGCCTTACACAGCAGATCCAGCTGCTGCCATTTGCCTCATTACCCATCAAGGGGATGTTTGCGTGGAAATAGATGGTTTCTGTACCTTGTTCCCCAGGCAGATTTGTCCTACAGTAGGCAGTTTGGGGGAGGGAGCAAGACGTCACTGAGACGCGCTTCCAACTAGCCCCTGGTAGCCACCCAGAATGCCAGGCTGCAGGACACTTTATGGATCATTTCTACTTTACTGTGACACAGAAAACTGAAAATTGCATTCTAGGACTCCAGGAGTGATAGAGTACAGGAAACGAGTGGCACTGCTAAGAAGAGAGTGACCGTGATGTTGTCTGTGGAAGAGTCGTTGCAAAGCTGTTCAAATTCGCCTCTGATTTACCATCAATAGTGAATATATAGCATGTCTGCCTTTATCTCTCCTTTATGTCCTCATGGCAGACATACCTAGCTGATAAATCCAGGACCAATGAAAAGTGCCAGGAGGCAGCTCTTAGTTCAATTCAAGTGGTCCGCAAGTGGGATACACAATGTTGTGTGACAAGCAGCTCCCTGACACTGTTCAAGTTCAAGCAGAAGTCACAGGGTTTGTGGTGGGCATGCAAACATCAGGAAGACGCTTGTACTAGGTTTTCTCCAATGGCTGTGTTACCCCTCTATCTAAGAATGATATGTTATAGGGACCCTTTTCTGCTTTATGGTCTGGAGAGCATTTTCATGTAAATTATGTGATTTGTCTTCACAAAGAAAAGACTTTTATTATCCCCATTTGACGGATGAGCAAACAGACCTTGGCGTCCAATAGTCTCTGGCCACACTGGAACTTTGATGAGTGGCCCCACAAACAGTGCTCTTCCTACGGGGTGAAACATGCTTGTTGACTCAGCTTGTAAATCAGAAATGATAGGATAGTTGTCGACATCTCCTTTGTGCCCTAAACATCCCAATTTTTATTTTTTTGAGAAAGCCACTGTTGGAGCATCTCTGATTTTCTCTATCTCAGTGCCTATGTGTCTCACTGCTTTTGATTTCCGTTCCATATTTGAAATGTATATTCATATGCACCTGTACGCATGGCTCCTCTCTACAAGTTACCAGGCACACCACCTCTCACCTAAGAGGCAGTTCTAAGGGGGCAAGGGTTGCGGACTTGTCTACTTGACGCCTGGAGAATGTCATTCTTGTGGTACTTTCCATGCTGTTATCCTAATCTAGAGTCGTCTTTATCTATTTCAGCCCATCCTCTGAGGTCCACTCCAAACCTCACCTTTTCCTAGAAGCCTTTGGTATTGGTAACCTTCGCAGGTCATGGAGCGATCTGCCTTGTTTGATGACCTGTAACATCCACTTTGTTTTTTACCCATTTTGACTCATGTAAATTCTATTTTAAAATTGCTTTCCCTTTGTCAGTTACCTGTTGCTGCTTGGACTAGGAAATCCTCAGTTGTGTGTTCTCCTCTTCCTTGATATACCCAGATGTCTTGCCGTAACGTCAGACACCAGCAATGCTGACTAACTAAACACTCAATGACTTTGAATTCACCTCTGTGGGCTTTAGTCTTCTCACTGACAATGTCTTCAAACATATTTTCCATTTGCCCTAAAAAAGCAGAAGGAGCATATAGCTGAGGTTCAAGGACCCAGTGACCTTGAATTTGAATCTTTATACTAGGCCACTTTCTAGAAGTGTGACCTTGAGAAAGTTTCTTCACCTCGCCCAGCCTTACCTGGAAAGTCAGGATTGTGATTGTTGAGCACAGTGCCCAGCAGTCATTAAAGCACACTGAATGGTAGCAGTTATTGTAAGTGTTTTGTTATTCTTTTTTACCCCAGGATCTGTCACATAAAATGACCTGGATTTGTTTAAATGATTTGGTGCTCTGACTCTAGGGATACATACTAGTAAATCAAGAGCCCTATTATAGGTGTGTGTGTATACATTTGTATGCTTGGGCTTATTTATTTATATCTAGCCTTGTCCTACAAAAACTATTTAAGGCAGCTTATTAGCATGCATAGCATAAAGCAAAGTAAATTTTAAAACAAGAAAAATGATGCACAAGGAAATCCAAGGAAGAGAAAAACAAAACTTAGAAATGAGGATAGCATATAAAATACCTCTCATAAAATACTTTCCCCTTGATGGAAGCATTCTATAATGCTGTTTTTAAGTTTCTGGGGAGCAAAGGGTAAAACGAAACCAACCATTTACCCAGTTTACAGGGCACAGGAGGTAACGGCACCAAGCTGCTTACGGGAAGATAGTCCGGTAGCTCAGAGAGGGAGCTGTGTGACAGAATGGGCAGCGTCCTGTGGTGGTTTTAAAACCTGCCTGCACTTCTTTTTGAGACACCTCTCTTCGCAAAGGGGCACCCTGTTTCTCCCCCTCTTAAGTGAAAGACTACTACCATTAGCTTTCTCCTTACTTTCTCTTTGGGGTCCCTCACTCTAGGGAGAAGCCACCTGCCTTGTTGGGAGGATACTCAAGCAGCCCCGTGGAGAGGTCCTTGTGGAGAAGGATGAAGCCCCCTGCCCATGGCCATGTTCGGAGCCATCTTGGAAGCGGGTCCCTCAGCTCCATTAGACCTTCATGTGTCTGCAGCCCTGCCTGATATCTTGACTACAATCCTATGAGAGGCCTTGAGCCAGATCCACCCAGGTAAGTTGCTTCCAGATTCCCTACCCTCAGAAACTGGTGAGATGTAATACATGTTTGTTGTTTTAAGCTGCTAAATTTGGGGATATTTTGTTGCACAGCAATAGGTAATCAATACAGTCTTCAATACCTCCCCAAAGTGATCCCAGTGAGGAATGTCAGGAGGATGGTTGAGTTGTGGTGTCAGTTGATGATGAATGCAGGTTACGTGCTGAGTGATCAGGGCACAGGCAGACGTAAGAAAGACTTGGAGAGCTCACAGTTTTATAGGAGAAGACAGACAGACACACAGACCATTGACTGTACTGTGAGGGGGAACGAATGAGCCTCAACGAAGGTGTAAGTTAACAAGCTGTGAGAGCCGAGGAATAAGCACTTCACACTGTTGACGATTTTATGGAAGACGTGGCCTTTGGGTTGGGCCTTGTAGGGTTGTGCCTTAGTTAGGACTCCTTTGGTCACACAGGCAGAAAGCCCACTGTCTCTGAGAGGACAATGGGCACGCAGGGCGTTTACTGGGAGCGTACTTGGGAAGAGAGCCTGTGAGGCCGTGAGGGGGGCACGCTTAAGCAGAGGGTGGTGTTAGGCCGCAGTTTGGGGAAATTGGATGTGGACTAGTCTTTCAGAATTTTCTGAAATTAAGACAAGGCGTCTAGACCTGTGTACCCCTGCGTTGGTCAACCATCAGATGTGAGCTGCTTCCAGGGAGGGAATAAAACCTTGTGTGAGGCGGTTTCACGCAGACAAAGGCAATTGCTGGACTGCCACAGACAGCACTCATGGCCACAGTCGGTACTGGTGTCTCGGTCCTAGAGGGGATCAGTGCGGTACACACAGCACCTGTCCCACCAGCTTCCACTGACCCGGGCGGTCTTCATCAGCATTACTAGCACCATCATCTCCATTTATGGGCTCACAGATCTGAAAAACCAGAGAATAGGGCTAGATTCAAGCATGGCTGGATTCAGAATCTCAAATAATATTATCAAACCGATGTCTTCTTCCCCGGACTCTAGTTTCCTTCCTGTGGGCTTCACACACACTCCCAAATGGTGGCCAGGAGCACTGCTGCAGGTTTGAGCTTACATCCTGCTGCCCTAGCATCTCAGTGCTCAGTGCTGCCTTCCTCTTAATTTCTAGAAGAATTTCTGTCTGTCATTGGCCTCCTTGGGTCACTGGCACGTCCCTGAACCAATCATGGTAGTCAGGTGACTATGGGCTTTGACTGGCTAAAGCTAGATATATCAGAGGACAGGGTCTTCCCACACAAACCCACATGAACTGAACCACAGGGAAGAGTGGGTTCTGAAAGGAAAATCAGAATGTTGTTACCAAAGACTGGTAACTAGAAGTCTTCGTAGGTGGATGGAATGTCCATAGGAAGTAAAGGGAAAGAAGGTCTTTCCAAGCCAAGGACTAGCTTGAGCAGTGACATGGAAGTGTCAGCGTATGGCTTGTTCAGTGACTGGCAAACAGCTATATTTAGGCATAAACACATTTGATACGTAAAAATCTTTTTTATGCTGGCATGGATATAGACCCATACCCCTTTACTCAAGGGAGTAAGAATACATTGGGAGTAATAAACTGTGCAGATAATATTTCCGTATGCACACAGAGCCCCCGTGGAGGCACGTGGTCCCAGGGGAAGCCTGTCTGACACATGACGGGCCAGGAGAAGGCAGAGGACTGGAAGAGGGGAATGAAGTCTGGCAGGTTTCGCTTGCCGCCTGAGCAAGGCTGAATGAGCCAGCGACTCTCCCCGAGGCTGTTTCCTTGTGACCAAAGTAGGGTGGAGTGGCTGTGGCAGCTCGGGAGGTCGGCTCTGAGGCACATGATGACGGAGTGGGGATCTGATGGGAATTTGTGTCACTCTCTGAAGCGTGGGAGCTTTGGTGACCGCCGAGGCAGCCGGGAGTGGTGCCTAGGAAAGGGCGCCAGGCAGATCTTCAGGAGACCTGTGCTGGGCCATTCGCATCTTGTAGTGGCATGGGGCAGCGTCTGTGAAAAGGTGTCATCTGCGAAAACACAGCAACGCTGTCAGGAGGGCTGCTCTGCACTCTGTGTCTGGCTGTGAAGCGACATGAGAAGGTGCGTTTCAGTAGGTATGGGGGTGTCATACCTCTTGGGGCAGTGAATGGAGGCCCCAAGGGGAGGACATGGGCATGCAACAGGGAAGTTACAGTTTAATTACATCACTGACCTGTCAGATGGTTTCTGACCTTCCTAAGAGAGATCAATGCAACTTTAACCCTGGCCTTGACTGTACAGACGTAGAGCTAGGAGAAGACAGAATCTGGTTATGCCATATCATTTGAAAAATGCAAAAAAAAAAAAAAAAAAAAAATCAAGCCTCAGCTGGGTTTGATTTTATATGATTATGTAAAATGATATTAACCAGGCTAGGACCTGTACTCAATCTTACAACACTGCCTCCCTTGATTTGAAAGTAAATTCCTCCACTAGGGGCTTAGACAGTACAGGCCAACAGGTTAGTTTTCAGTTCCTGAACAACAGGAAATCAAAGGGGAAGCGTCAGCTAGGTGAACGTGTGGGCTGTAGGGGGTTTTCCGAGACACTGGACGGTGGGGCACGTCTGGACCAGGAAGAGGCAGGTAATTCGTCCAAGTAACGAGAGGTGGTGGGACCCAGGGGGAGAACCCTGGGCACCAGTTTCCCAAAGTACTTTTTATGAAAAACGAGCCCTTTGTCACTTGGAAAACATGTTTATCTTGCTCTGAAAGATTCACAGGGAATGTGAGCTTATTAAAAGCACTGCGAAGGCCTCCAGTAAACAAAACTGCTTAACTATTTAATCAACTGTTTCTTAAACACATTGAATCCCTTCTCAGGTTTTAGTTTTCTTTCATAATACCTGTTAACGTCCTGTAGAAAATACAGAAGGTTCTCCGAATAACATCTTTTCGCTTGATATCATTTTGTGATAACATTGATGAGATGCCATAAGAACTTAACTCTTGTTTGCATCCATTAGCCTACGGTGAAAGGTTTTGTTCTTCATTCCACTTAAAATCACAGCATCTACCAACGACAGTGAGTGAAGACTTACTATACTTTGCGAAAATGCTGCAATAGGTAACTGTATGACTTTGGGAATTTCTTGCCTAACCTCAGTCTTGCTCTGTAAAATCACATGATTAGGTTAAATGTTTTCTCTAGTTCCCTCTGAGCTCCTTTGATTCTACTTATTGCACATTAGTGGGGGATTAAAACTTGGAGCAAGGGGGCAGGGTGAGCCTCTGCATAGCACCGTTATCTTTTGTCTGGACCAAGGCGACAGCCTCCTCTCTGATACGGCCACTTCCCATGTTGTCCCTCCCCACACAGTTCCCTACAAGCAGCCAGGGACACTTTCTAAAATACAAACAAGATCATGTCAGATCTCCATCCCAAACCTTTGGTGTTCCCCCCAAGGTCCAGAAAGCCTTTGCTAAGCATCTCCTTTCTACCAATAAGCACTGCAAGCAATTGTTAGGTCGAAAAACAGAACCAAACTCAACCCTTTTTAAAAAAAATAGAAATGGAGGCCATCAGACTGAAAAGTTCCTGCAGACAGTTTGGATACCCAATGTTTAGTCTAAGACCACAAGGGAGCTTTTAGAATTGCAGGGACTCAGGCCCTAGCCCTGACCTTCTGAATCAGAATTGGCACTTTAACAAGATGGTTCATGTAAATGGTACAGCTTAGAGATGCTCCACGAACGCGGCCGGAGGGGTAGGAATTAAGGCACAGGCTTTAGAATCAGGCCTGATTTTGAGTCCAAACTGGGTTATGACCTTGGCTATTCTCCTTAGCATCTCTGAGCCTCGGTTTCCCCATCTGTAAAATGGGAGATGAAATTACTAGTACCCAGCTCACAACTTTATCGTGAGTACTAAATGATATGTTAGAGACAGCCATTACCACCGTATTGGCCTACAGTCCTTAAGAAAAGTTAGATGAACATACTGAATATTCCTCAGGGAGGGCCCCCGGCACGGGGCATCACAGTCTGAGGGTAAGAACAGGTAGGGGTGCATAGGAAATAGGGGTGAAATTGGTGAACTCATTTTCTAAGGACCCATTGAGCACCTGGGAGGGGCCAGGCCCCTGCGAGGAGCTGGGGTTCCTGAGGCAAGCAGGGCACAGCGTGTCCCCTCATGGAGCACGCAGCCTGTGTGTCAGAGACGTGGTCATGAGGGAGCATGAGGGCCACCGGAAATAGACTCGGGGGCGCCGGGTCCCTGCACGGCCCAGATCTGGCTGTAGCGGACCTCCCGTCCCTGCCGACCCTTCTCACGGGCTCTTCATTCTCCCAAGAATTTCTCCTCAGGGAATGAAAAAGGGTCCCATTTCCTCCTCCTCCTCAAGGTATTATTTTGTCCATTTGGAAGGAAAGAAAACCCCATCAGCTGTTTTAGATGGAAATGATCCTTTTCTTTCTCCTATGGAAAAACCATAGTTTTTCAGGACTTTCTGGGTCATTGAAACCTCAGCGTGTGCCTGCTTATCTCAGACTCTTGGGTGACCCCTTCGTTTGCCCGGCGACCTTTCCTGTTTGTATGCAGAGCTGGGCAGCCTCCCGGATGATTGTTCTAATAAAGACATCTTTCTTTCCTCGCCTGGCGGAGCTGGAGGCCCTGCATGGGTGAGGCTTGGAGAGAAGAGGGCAGTGAGGCAAATGTGGGACTGATCTAATTGTCCCATCTCCCCCACCTCCTGCAGGCTGCCCCCTCCCAGTTACCCACATGTTGGTGCAAGTTCTGTGAGCTATTTTGGTCAAATACTGATGTGAGGAAGGCTCAAAGAAACAGTTGGCTGGTTTCTATCATTTAACAACATTTAAGCAGCAGTATTTGTATAAGAAAGCTTCGTTGGAATTTTCCAGCAAATAGTTTTGGAACAATTGGAACTTGTCACCTGAAAATGCTGTCTGGGGGGCCATCTGACTCTGGTGGAGCCAGGAAACAGCTTCCTGAGAGAGCCAGGAGGAATAGAACCATTTGTCGGAGAGGAGGGCCACCCCCAGGCCTGAGCAATGGAATTCCGTTTTAAGTGAAGCCATTTCTTAAATTACCTGCCGTCTTGAGAAAATCATGTGGAGGACTTGTGATCAGATAACATCAGCAATGGGTTCGTATTCTGATAAGACAAAAACAGAAACAGAGAATAAAAAGCAGTAAGAATTGGACCCCAAGGCTGACCTGAGACACAGAGGCTTCTAGAAAATGTAGTCAGTGATCATACATTTGATTGAGATGGTAAACACAGAGTATGTGAGGGTTCTGCATAGTTCTGCCCACATGTGATTTCTTTTCCTCTTCTTCCCTGTAAAATACTTTTCTTAATTTCCTTAAATCTCTGGTTTGTCTTTTGTTTATAAATGCTTGCAATATGAAGTTCTTGTTTGCACAATTTAGCTGTGAGATTTGAGAACAAATGCTTAATCTTTTAAGCCTTGGTTCCTCTATCTGTAAAATGATTAGTGTGGATCAGATTATTTCTAAAGCTTCTTTCAACCTAAAAATCTGATTCCCAAGGGTGCTCTGTATAGTATTTGGTGGGTACTCATAGCAGGTTGGCAATTAGCAATAAGGTGGCAACTAAAACAGTGTGTAAAGTAGAAAATACCTTAGCTGAGATCTTACAAATTCTTGTTATCTTTTAAAACACTGTGCTGCATGCTGCACGTTTGTCTAAGCAGTGTGTGTGTGCCTCTGTGTGTGTGTGCATGTGTGTATGTACTGGGAGGTACTAGTGGAAAGTCATGGAGTTGGGGGTGCTCATGCAACAATATAGGGCAGGAGGGAAGCATGCCTTGCCTGGTGCCATTATTCCCATGGGCACTTCTGATGCCCAAAAGCAGACATTGCTAATTGATCTTACCACTCACTGTAGTGCTCCAGGGAGCCCTAACAAAGCTGTGATGGGATCTAATCGTCTCCCCTAGCACAAGGCATAAAACCTGTAACACCGGTAGGATTAGCAACATTCTGTAACGTTTGAGACTAGAGGTTCTTCTCACTTGAAGGGGAAAATGGGGTGAATGCGTATGGGCATGGCACTGGACCACGGGTTTAAGTAAGAACGTCATGAAAGGCTCTATTGAGGTGCCATTTGAGGAGAGACCTAGAGGTGACAGAGGTCAGGTGAGGGTGGGAGGTCACCCAAGGCCATGCAGTGGGGAGGTTGCAAAGAGAAGCAAAAAGCATCTTACCACGAAAATACTCACTGATGTACTGACCATTTGTAAAGTTAGCCCCCCTCAAGCATTCGTCTCTACTCGATCGTTTCCCCACCCGGCGTATCAATGCTTTTGTTGCCAGGTCTGCTGCTGATGCACAGATAACATAAACATCCAGTTACAAGTGACAGTTATTCAAAGTAGTTGTAAAGTAAAATTACCAATTATAGTAAAGCTGATGATTTTGGGAAGCTGTTGGAAGTTATGGTGGGAAAGTGGTTGAGGTATAAGCAAATGAAGATCTGAGTTTTCACAATCAACAAACAGAGAAGAGAGTGTCACTAAGGATTAAACATGGTGAGCTCTTTCAAAGTAAACGTTTAATTGAAAGATTCTGAGAGGCCTTTGGGAAGATTTTTATTACTCTTGAACAGTTTTGAAAACATGACCCTGTTCATTGTTATCTGCACATCCACATAAAGAAGGTTGTATCTTGCTTTGTAATTTTTTTTGAAGAAGTATGCCCCATGCCCCACCATACTTGATTTATTCATTGTCACTTTTTAGGATTGGCATGGCATTATAATACTCTAAATATAAGTGAAAAATAACTTATATTTAAGATTTTGCTTTCATTTTTAAGTTGAAGTCCCAATGACATCTCTTCCATTGCTTAGTATAACATTTTAGGATTTGTCATACGTGGGTTCACTACAAACTGTCTAGTTTCCATCACCAGTAAAGTTTCCCCAAAGAGGCAAGTTAGGCTTGGAGGAATGAGGACACTCGGTAAAGACCGCATGGCTGGGAGGTGGCAGAGATGAGGTGATGCTTTCTCTGTGCTTCTAGAAGCAGATGGAGGTTAGACTGAAACGATCCTCCAGCAGACACATGGTTTGAACCCACACGGGAAATCCGGGCTTCCGGACAGTTCATCGGAAAACCAGCATAGTAATGTTTTTTTTTTTTTTTTTTCTTTTTGAAAGTTAGGTTTTTAAAAGAATAAAAATGTATTGGCCCCTAGGAGAAAAGTTAATGTGGATGTGATTGTGATTTAGAAGACATTCCTCGTAGCTTATGGCCGTCTTCAAGGAGTCCTGTCTTCTGAGGCCTAGAGGAAGATGAAATGTGCATATTTATCT
This sequence comes from Lyroderma lyra, assembly GCA_004026885.1. Taxonomy (NCBI): domain Eukaryota; kingdom Metazoa; phylum Chordata; class Mammalia; order Chiroptera; family Megadermatidae; genus Lyroderma; species Lyroderma lyra. Next base: position 24,273 of record PVJL010003927.1, read on the forward strand.
GCAGAATATTATATTGACACTTGGAACAACTGCTCCCATTAGTATTCAGTGTAAGACATCTAATTTTGATTTAAAAAAAAAAGGAGTATATACTGCACTAAATAATGGACAAATAATTTTAGGAGTTGTATTTTCCCTTTTCCTCCTGGGCCTTTCAGAGAAGAAATAGATGCTTGCTTGAGTTCTAGAATGTTTACCTTGGAAACATCTTGTATTTCCTCACTGAACCCGTAGCTTGAGATCCCTGTTGTTTTGAGGAGTGCCTGGGGACTTCTGAATTCGTGTTTTGCTGACATCCACATAAAGAGATACTGTACTTGTTGTACACTTCTACTATGGATTGCTGGATGAACGGATAGGATTCAGTGTCCATAAATTCCTAGACATTATGGAACTCACCTGATGTCCCTTTTTCCTTTTACCCTAACGTTGCACAGAAAGGGAAAGCAAGATACGTAGCTCAGGTAGCGAGGCAGTGACGAAGCTTACACCATAATTCCCATCTTCTGAGTAATGTTTGGCTGCTCTGGTTTACTCAAGTGTGCAGGTCATTCCTATAGGCCTTTATGTGTAAGTAGCCAAGCCTATCCTGTGTTCAAGACGTCTGCCACGACTGTTTTCCTGCATGGATCCGAGGACCTAGAGACGAGCATATCACATTCTGCAATTACACCCATACAGGTAATCACGTGAGGTTTTGGTGAAGGGGATGTCCTGTAAATGTGTACTGAAATACCCGCCGTCATGATGCTTCCTAGCTAGCTGTGTGACTTTGGGTGAGTTTGTAAAGTTTTCTCTCTGCCTCAATTTCCTCATTTGCTAAAGAAAGGTAAGAATACTTCCTGCTCAGGCTTGTTTTGAGGATGAACTGAGACAATTGACATAAAGCAATTAAGTGCTTGAAAATGCTTATAATCAAGCAGGGTAGAACTCAATGAATGTTGGCCATTGCGGTCACTGTCATGAGCTACTGCGGTGGCAGCATCTTCATCAGCAGTGTCACTGGCATCTTCGCCGTCATTTTCATTACCGGTATGGGCAAGTTGAAGTCAAGCCACAGAATTGTTCTTGGAGTGTATCCAGTCCAACCTTGGTCACATGACTTAATTTTCTTTCTAACATGCCCTGTGGCCAGCCCATCTTTGCTTCAATGCCTCCATTGCCCAGGAACTCATTTCTTCCTAGAGGAGCACATTCTAGTTCCAGAAAGGATGTTAAATACAAATGTACTGGGCTTTAAACATCTCTAATGCTGAAAATAAATGACCTGTCTTGGTATCATTATTCACATCTGAAGTGATTTATATACCAATTATGTAGGGGATTTCTTTCTGGTGTTGCTCACACAGATTAAAGATCAATTGGGTGCTTGTATTTTCCTTGTCTAAGGCATGGAGGTTCCAAAACAAAACTTGGAAACTGGCTGATGAGAGAAGGAGGTGGTGTGCCCCAGTAGGTTTCCAATTTGATCTTTGTCACCAGTTGTCATTCTGGACTGAGGAGCCCTCACTGTTCCCCCAGGCAGCTCCTTTTTTGAGCCTGTCACTCCTCTTACTTTGGCTGGCTGACTGATCATTTGTGAGTGTTTGTGGCTGTGTACTACGTGCTGGGCACTGTTTTTAATCCTAAGGATGCAAAGATGAACAAGATAGGCAAGTTATATGGTCTCACAAAATTTACAGTTTTATAGGGGAAACACAGGAAAGAAAGGTAATAATTCAGTGAGTGGTAAGTGCTGTACAAAACTAAAACTGGGTGATGTGACAGGATGTTGTGTGGGGGTTGGGTTCAGGCCGAGACATCAGGGAAGAAGGCAACATTTAAATAGATGTCTACACGCTTAAGAGGAGACACCATAGGAAGACCTAGGGCACCGCAGAGGGAGCATCATACAGGAATGAACTTGGCGAGTCTGATGAGCAGAGTGACTGGACCAGAGGGAGCTCTCAGGCCCGAGGCTGGACAGGTAAGCCTGCGGGCCATAGAGAGGAAGCTGCATGCTGTTCATCAGGATTCCATAGCGGGCTCTGAGTGATACTACGTGATTTGAATTTTGAAATGATCACTTTGGCTGGTAGGTGGCTTGTAAGGGGGCAAGGGTGGGAGTAGTGTTGCCATGGTCTAGGTTAGGGACAGTGGTGGTGGGGACTGGGATCGTGGCAGTGGTGATGGAGAGAAGAGGACAGATCCAGAGAGTACTGTGGAGGTGGAGCTGACGGGAGCTGCAGGGGTGAAGCAAAATAAGAAGTCAAGGAGGTTCCAGGTGTTGGGCTTGAACAACCAGATGCCTGGTGGTACCGTTTGCTGAGCTGCAGGAGATTGAGGATAAATGCATTGGTGGTGAAAATGAAGTGTTCTGTTAGGGACATATTCCATTTGGGATGGGACTGGATGTCCAAGAGGATAGAGGCTACTATAACTTGGCAAATAAATTGGGGCAAAGTACAAGCTTGGGGAGTTATCAGCCTGGGATGGTACTTAAAGCTGCAGAGCTGGGGAGAGTGTTGACAGTGTACTGCAGTGACAGTCCACTGGAAATGTCAGCTGACTGCAGCCACTGGGTCGGCACATGCGCCCTTCAGGTTCTTAGGGCTCTGTCTTCCCTCCAATTGAGAAAGCACACCCAGAGTGTTACCGGAAAATGGGTGTCTTCATCGATGCAATGTCCAGGTTCTTGGTATCTCAAGCCAAGAATTGAACGAGGACACACAGAAGTATAGAGGTGAAACAAAGAGACAGTTTATTGAAGAGAAAGAACACTCCAAAGAGGTAGGAGCAGGCTCCAGCAAGGAGAGTGGCTCAAGAGCCCAGATCGATGAGGCTTTGGCCCTTTTATTTTCTTTGGCTGTAAGGGTTACGCCCACCTGGGTGTGAGGCCTCTTGATTGACAAGCTTGATTGACATGGGGCCTATTATATAACCCCCTTCTAACTGCCCTTTCCCAGAGTTCAGTCTGTTGTAATGATATTAATGAACTTCCGGCCATATGTATGACATTACAATGATGGTATAATGAGGCCCAGGTGAGTTGAAGGTCATTGTAACTCTCACTGCGCAGGCGTTAGGAACCGGCTCAAACTGGTGGGCTGCTTGTACCCTCTAATGTCCTTGTATTTGCCTGGAACTTTTTCCTGTGGCTGCCCAGCCTTGGGCAGGGATTACTAATGAGGGGGCGGTATGAAGGCGGTGACTTCCAGCAGGGCAGTCTCGTGGGAGGGGTCCCGAGATTCCCCCTATTCTATCTGCCTTCCTCACTTTCTCTTGAGACATGATCCCCATAAATCTCTATGGGAAGCTGAAGGGCTGGGGGTCTCATCTTCTGTATCTGCTTCCTGCTGAGGATGGTTGTTGTCCCTACCTATTGGGGATCCACGGAGCTCTCACCCTATCTGATCTATGGGGAAGGGGGTCCCAAGATCCACTATGTTGACTTCCTTGGTTGAGATGGGCTGGAAGCCTTGTTGGAGTATCACTTGTGTCCTGATGGTCCCTAGATGAGGAGAAATTAATTCAATTAATAGTTTAGAAAGTATTGACCCAAGAAATAGGTCTCAAAGCCCTTGTCACTGTGATGTAAAATCTGTTGAGCCTGCGGCCTGTTGACTTCTGGCCTAGCTGGTCATTCAGGGGTTATCCCCTGTCTCAGTCCAGAAAGGCCTGGAAGGGGTGGTTGCCTGTAGTGACTGTAATCAGCAAGCTGGAGACATGAGTTACACATTTTGGAGTAATTATCTATGGGGCACAGTCTGTTGTTGCTCGGGGTGAGGAGGCAGAGAAAATTGATCAAGACAGTGATGAAGGCTTTGGACTAGGAAAAAGGTGAATCAAAGCTGAAGAAGCAGGAAAATAAGTCTTTAGTGAGGTGGGGAGAGGGCTGCATGGGTCGTTTGGCCACATCAGTAGGACCTCGAGGGTATGAGATGCTAATCAAGATCATTTACAGAGATGCTCTCTTCAGCTCCGTGAACTTGCAGTCATCAGTTGAAAGGGAGACATACAGGTCACTAAGTGCAGGTTGTCCCCGGGTCCTGGGCCAGAGCAGAGGGTGGAGCATTTAGTTTGGTGGGCACATCAGGGTAGATGTTATAGGGGAGATGCTACCTATAGGGGAACCTGAATGATCAAAGACATTGTAGAGGTTTAAAAAAACAAGGTAAAAGGCATACCAGGCAGAGGGAGACTAGGTGGAGAATGGGAGGGGTTGCAAAAGGGGCACGTAGTAGGATCACATAACAGGATGATGTAGCAGGTTCACACAGCAGGACCTCCAAACAGACGTGGGGGTTGAATGCCCGGCGTCCCACTGGTAATGTGCCTGGGGCTGGCCATTCCTTCTCGGCCTGAAGCCAGCCCTTAAAATGGATTCATCCCTGTGTTCTGAGAGGTAGATCTCGCTAGCCCAGGGAAAGAAGGCGGAGCCTTTCACCTTGTGCTGAGACTTGAAGGGCAGGGAGGAAGCCACCGTCTCCCATGAGGCCAGTAATGATGACACTGAAGATTGTGGATGGCACGCTCCTTCCTGAGGGAGCGCTGGGTAGCCGGGCTGCCTGGCCGTACATCACGCTGCCCCGGGCCGCACAGCACATCACTGGCCGCCTGGCTGGCGCATTGTCTCCGGGGCAATGAGGACAACAGAGCCAGAAAGTGAAATGCCCGTGTGCAGAGAGGGCTAGGGCCAGATGGACACCATGGCGCTCTGTCCTCAGATAGGGAAACTGAGGCTCCGAAAGAGCCATCACCCACACAGCTGACACAGGCGGTGGCAGTGCAGGCACCAGGACATGGTTCCTCTGGTTCCTTTCCTTGTTGTTGTTTATAGTTTTGGTTTTTTGTTTTTGTTTTTTTTTCCAGTTGTTTCCTTGCGCGAGGATCGAACCCAGGTGGCGGCTAGAGTGACAAATGATCCCTTTCCTTGAACGCACCCTCCACTCTGCCTCCCACTTGCTCCTTTTCTTTGAGGTCGGAGTGCTTTGCAGCCACTGCTTGTGCTTGGGGCTTGCTCCAGGGGTGCTGCTCTCATCTTCCCCAGCGGCCCCTCCCTTCCTTGCAGGAGAAGGCCAGGTCCAATGCTGGGCAGGAGTTTGCTGGGTTCCCCTCCCTGAGGCTTCGGGGCGTCTTTATAATGAAGGTTGTCAGTACAGGGAGGGGACCCTTCAGGTTTGGTCATCGGTGAGCTGCCTTTAAAGTCCCCATCACTGGGCAAATCTTCCCCAAGCCAACTTTGACTGTAGCTATTCTTGGAACTTGACTTATTTATTCAATGCCTCCCCAGAAGCCAAATCATCCTTTTCCGCCCTCCAAGCTGCTGTCTGAATTGCTCCCCAAATGACGCAGGGACAGACATTGGCTTTGGCTCCTGTTCTTTCGCTCGACCTCCCTAGAACATTCTTGTCTTATGGCTGAGGTGGTTCTTTCTCTTAGAAATGAAAAAGGAAGAGGCTGGCCGACCCCAGGGAAGCTGGAGGTGAGGGTCTGTGTAAGGGGAGTGAAGAGTGTGGGTGAAGGCTTGTGGATAGGACCACGGGGGGAATGATGGTAGAGAGCTGGGTAATTCCAAGGTGAGACAGCTAGGGTGGAGTATGACTGTTGTAAATCTGTTGAGCAACTTCTAGATGTCTGGCAGACTAATTTCTTCAGTGCAAATGCTTTTCCTACGAATGAGCCTGGATTAGGGGTCCTGCAGTATACGACAGCAGGTCCTGTGCTTGTAGGAACATAAGGTATTGAAGATGAGAAAGAAGGGAAGATTCGCTACTTCTGGGAGCTTCTAGTTCCATGAGAGCTGGCATCCAACCCAGCCTACTTACTGTTTCTCCTCGCTAACTCAGTACATGGCACATAGTAGGTGCTCAGTAAGCATTTGCTGAATGAACAAATGATCCCTTAGAAGAGAATCAGTCCCCAAAACGTACCCCGCTTTTAGACTAATCAACCCAGAAATTCCTACCTAGCAGAAGTTCTAGCATATTACATTTACAATAAAAATCCTGTAATCCATTATATTCACACAGCATTTAACAAAGTGTTTTACATTTATTTTCCTTCTCAGGTTCCTCGCTGGATCGATGGCTTCTTAAGATCAGGCATCTTTTCTAATTCCTCTCTGTACCCCCCTATTCTCTGTGGTCCTAGATTGCTGATTGACATTCCTTCAGAACATACGAGCTGTGTTACAGTGGTGAGCCAATGTGGACAACAGACACACATAAAATGACTTACAAATAAAGTGTGACCAGTGCTAGGAAGGAAAAGGACAGTTCTGATGGAGAGCATCACTGTGGATCTAGTTTAGATTCAGATGGGGGTTAGAGAAGTTCTCGCAGGTCTCCGAAATTTCCTTGACCTGAAACGTGGGATCTGTACCATCATCTCACTCTCCCGTGTTGTCCCAGCACTGGGGACTAAGGTGCACCTGGAAGGTGTTGAGAAATTGAATGGACTTCCCTCTTTGGCTACCTGGCTGGGTGACTTATTCTCTTCCCGCCGACTTTAATTATTTTATTCCTTCTACTTATTCGTTTATTTATTCAGTCAATATCTATTCAGCACCTACAACTTTCCACAAACTGTGCAGGTGCCAGGACTGTACCGTTGAGCAAAACTGACATAGCCCGCACCGTTGTGAAGCTTATGGTCTCGTAGGGAGAGGCACTTTAATCCAGTACCCCCAAATGCCTCATCACGGGCAGTGCAAAGTACTGTGAAGGCAGGTCCCATGGCTCCATGAAGACTTGATGGGGCCAGGGGCCTGGGAGGGCCTCCCCAAGGAGGTGACATAGACTGAGGTCCGAAGGGCAATCGGACGTACGCTAGACCGCTAACGGGAGGGTGGCGAGCACGAAATCGTGGCTGAGGGATCAGAGCCCTTCAGTCAACCCCATCAAGTGGGCAGGGCTGATGGCTGTGGGAAAACACTTCTGTAGATGACAAACAACTGTGACTTGAGGACGGTTAGTGAGTCACCCAGTCCCCTTGCGGCGGGACAGAACCAGGACTTGAGCCGAGGTGTGCTGACGGAAAGTCTCTAGCATTTTCCACACTGTCCTGGGCCGTAGTCAGTCATCTGGCTACAAGGTGTCTGATGTCCAGCTGGTCAGTCACCACCAGGCAGGCTTTAGGCACACGGAGCGCACGCTGGATCAGGAAGGTCCCCTTCATGCTGTGTTACCTTGTCTCCTAATGAACAAAGCTAAAGGGCAGTAGTTTGGGAAGGCCCAGAGCTGGGACCTAGCCCCTGCCTGTTTGTTTTCTCTGCGTCTAATCACCATACTAAGTGTCATGTCCAAGATCAAACAGTGGCCCATTGGAGAGTCTAGGCTCCTCATAAGTACACCTCAGGTACCTGTTCTTGGTCTAGCAACTATCTGGACAAAACACGGGGGCCTGCTTAGTACTCTTGATTCTATTTCCCTGCATTTAGAACATCCGTCTTCGGCAAGAGCGGGCCCACATTAAACAGGGGTGTCTTACCTGGTTGCTTCTGTTTCTCACTCTGCCTTTCAGCTTTCTGGAAGACACTGCTATGATCTCCTGAAGGCGGATGCGTCCTTGGGGAGAAATATTTTCCTTACAGTACCTCCTGATCACGTGAAATCTAAAATTGCCCCCAAACATCCATGGTCCTGGTCTCCGCGAGGACCCAGGTTCAGGCAGCAGGAGTGGGGGCCTCAGCGTCAGGCCCACCCCTCCCAAGCGGCCAGCTATGTGACGGCAGGCCTGTCCTGTCACTTAGCCATTCTGGGTCTCGGTCCTGTCCTCGGAGAAAGTGAAATGAAAGGCCGGGAGGGACGGGCTCAAGGGCGGGGACCGAAGCCAGGCGTCTGGCACACAGTCAGTTCTCACACAACTCAGTCACTTCCTAGCTGTCCCCTCTCACACATAAAGAAGTGGTAGGCCCCAGGAGCAACGGGGACTGGCCTGGGGTCACACACTAGTCGGAGCCCTTGTCTGGGCTGCAGTGCACCCCTGCCCACCAGGAACCCTGCACCCTGTATGTCTACTTCACCACGCACTTTTCAGGCAAAAACCCCACCGAAGCTGTCCCTGGGCAAGCAGCCTTCACCGGTTACCCACGAGATCTCAAAATCATCCTTTCTGCCGCCTCCCGCACCCCGCGCCGAGCCCCGCTGCGCCCCAAGTTCTCTGGCCGCTGTGGTGCGCGGAGGCATTACCGGGAGGAACACGCCCGCCACGCCGCCGCTCTGTCCCCGCCTGGGGGCTGCGGGTTTTCGGGAAAATGGGACCGGAGGAGGTGGGGGAGGATCGGTGTGGCCTTTACCATCATCTGTCTGGAGCCAGCTTGGACGGGTTTCTCAGGGAGGAAAACTTCCTCCGGAGACCGACAGGGAAGCAGAAGGAGTCCAGCCACTCAGGGGCCCAGGGGAGGCAGCAGAGCGTAAGAGTCCCTTACGCACCCCCCTGAGCGTTTCATTCTCGTCACCCAGGTTGGTCCATGTCAGCAGTCCTGCGAGGCAGGCAGGAGAGGAAGGCTTCGTTAGCTAGGTAAACTGAGTCACAGGGGAATTATGTAGGTCCTAGAGCAACAGAACCATTTAGTCATGCAGCAAATATTTATTGAGCAGCTTCTATGTGCTGGGCCTACTTGTGGGGGTGGGGGTGGGGGAGACATGCAAAACACAGACCTGAGCTCTGGAAACCCACAGGAGTGGGCCAGACCAGCACAGGAACAAACAGGACATGAGAATGTGGCGTGGTTAACACGAGGGTATAGATGTGCCAGGAAATTACAGGGATACCCATTTAACCTGAGAAGGAGTGGCATGAGGGAAGGCTTTCTGGGGGACATAACACCTAAGATTTGAAGGCTGAAGCGGCATAATCCAGGTGAAAGCATAGCCCGGAGAAACGGCTTGAGTGTGAAAAACCAGGAGTGGGAAGTGAAGGAGATACGGAATTTGGATCTTGAAGTCCGTGAATGGATCTGTGGTCCGAGGGGCTGGAGGGGGCAGGGGCATTTGGGTTTCAGGGAAAAGGATGCAGGCCTCGTGTCACTTGGATTAGAATCCAGACCTTTGATTTTCTGGTTCAGCACGCTGGTACCCCAACTTCATCCCTTCACAGCTGGAGCCACTTGCTCGGTGCCCGTCACTGGGCTAGGTCTTCCTCAGGCCTCTGGAACCCACCAGTCAGAGAACCCAGGGGTGGCCCTGCAGGTGACAACGCCTCTGAGGCTCTGCACCCTTCCTCGGATCTTGTGTCTTGGTCCTGCTCCTTGGGCCGTTCCCTTCTCTGGACTCAGGCGGCTCACAGCCCTTGGCAGACCCCTCCCACGTACCCAGTCCTCTGCATCCGCCCAGCTCTCCGTGCGGCTCCCCGCACCCCACTGTGGGAACGGTCCCTGCTCCTGTGAGGTTCTGCTTTGACACCACCCCCTCCTTGAGCCCCGGGGGTCCCTGGGCCCAGAGCAAGGATGCTCACACCTCACCTGCCTGTGCTCTGTTGTGAAGGAAGGGAGCTGCTGCAGGGGTCCCACTGACTGCTGACTGTGTGGCCTTTGGGGAACTCAGCAGGCCTCGTTGCCTCATCTGTAAATTGAGGGTCACGGAGGCCCCCACGCCAGAGGGCTGCCGTGAGACAATCCATGTAAAGTACCAGGTACCAGCACCCTACTTCACGGGGTGAACGCTCGATGCACTCGCCTGAGGTTTTCATTTCCTTGTTACTGTACCGACTTGGGGAGGCATCCGGTTCAGACAGTGGGAAAAACGGAGCAGCGCAACTAGTCTGTCCCTTTGCGGAAAGGGCAAACACGTGCCATTTAATTCATCTAAAGAGGTTTTTAGGGAGGTGGACGGGAAGGTGGGACAGCTTTGGGGAAAGACGCATAGAGATTAGTTGTCAGACAACCTGGGCGCTGGTCCACCGCGGTCACTAACTTCTCTGTGACCTGGGGCACACAGAGCTGTCATTTGATGAACAGACACAGTTTATAGGTGAACACTCGCAGCTCCCCTAGTCTGTGATTCCACCACTGCAGTCTACTGTAGCCCATTCTCAGCCTCTGCAAAGTCTGCAGGCTGGCAGAGCTGACACGTCTGACCAGGCCTGGGCCAGAGCCTGGGCAGGGATCTCAGCGGCCACCTGCCACTGCCTGGGAAGAGGAGCTGATGGCTCTATTGCCCATCAGACAGACGCCGGCCCCCTCGTCCCCAGGCTGGCAAATCCTCTGCTACAACCGGGGCGGGAGCTGGAGTCTGGAGTCTGGCTCGGTGCTCCCGTCTGCAGTCCCAGTGCTTTCGTGAGCTCCAGCGCAGTCTGGGCCATCTGCCATGAGTTTTCCTGGACTCAACGCTCCTGTTTCTTGCTTTAGCTCCTCTGCGGGATTTAGTGCCTGATCAGCCAGCAATTGGCAGGGGCAGAAGATGAGCCAGGGGCCAGGAGCGGGGACGGGGTGGGAAGGCAGGCGGCCGAGGCTGAGAGGTGGGACGGATGGTGGTGGAGAGCGGTGCGGGGCAGGCAGTGGGGAAGGCCAGCACCCGTGCCTGGCTCTGAGAAGACAGTAAACACCTAAGTTCACACTGAAGGAAGTTGGGAGGGAGGAAATGAGAGGGAAGGCTGTGAAGAAAAAATTGGGACGGGGAGAAAAAGCGGCTAGAGAGAAAGACAAAGTAGAAAGAGAGATAGAGAAAGGAGGAAGGAAAGAAAGAAAAATAAGTTAATAGGAAGGGAGGAAAGGAGGGAGAGGGGGAGGGAGGGGATAATAAAAGGTGGTCGTGGTCGGCAACAGAACGAGAGGCGTAGATGAAATTGAGAAGGGTCCTGCCGCGGCTTCTTCCATAAACTCCTAGGGCTGTCTGCAGTTCCAACACTGGTATTAGAAATTGGGCGTGTGGGCATGCTAAGGCACTGTCCTCTAATGTAATCCAGAATTTTCTAAGCTGGGATAAAACAGGCAGCAGCTATCAGTTCAGTCCTCGGAGCCGGCCTCACAGCAGGGTTTGGATTGCGGGGCCCATGAAGAGACGAGCAAGCCTCGGCCAGGGCTCTGGGCTCCACTGTGGGGGGAGTGGTGGATGCAGCCGAGAACTAGACCCCCTGGGGGCCTCAGGGGATTCTTGTGTGTGAGGTCCCCTGACTTTCTGTCACTTGACCTCTACCCATTCCGAAGAGCTGGAAGGCTCTAGAGGTTAGTTAGCTCAGGACTCCCCCACCATGGGGCACACACACTACGGCTGGCAGCAAGGGGATGGTTTTGTGAACACTGTGACCGTTTTTTATCCGAATAATTTCGTGTGTGCTGACGTAGTTCTCCTCAACGGACGTAAGGGATGCGGATTTCCATTTACAGCAGCGAGGAAGTTTTCTCGTCAACCTTTAAGAGAGTTGACGTAAAGGAAGTATGACAGAAGCGACAAGATGGCATAGTTAAGGGTGGGGAACTGCATGTCTAGTTCAGAACTCCTTATTTTACAGGACGCCTGGGGCCCAGAGAAGGGAAATGACTGGCTCAGTGGGTCAGAACCGGGTGGGATTTTGCTAGAACCCAGCCAGAACCCAGTCGGCCACCTCCATGTCGATGCGCCCCGGTCCTGCTCCTCTGATAATCCTGAGGACTTAGGCGTCTGCTGGGCAGTTTCCGAACCTCTCAAGGATGACAATCCCACGTTCGCCTCACGACTCCTTGTGGCGGTCACTGCCTGGGAACCATGCCTGCGTCGCACGTGGTGGGGTGGGGGTGGGCGCTCCGAGATTTGTAGAAAAGCAAATGTTGAGAAAAATGGCATATGAATCGAATCTGTGCAGGTCCAGTTCCTTTTCTCCATCGACTCACTTTATGCCAGAGGGGTTTTACCGGACTTTCTGAATTCTTTTCTGTTAGTGACACTTCTTTGTTGCTTCGTACAGAAAAGGCCAGTAGGCGGAGAGCCTGAAAAGACGGGTGCCCTTCTGCCACCGACGCTGTGTGATCTGGAAAAATCTGGAACCTCTTTGCTCCCCAGCTTCCCTGAAGGAAAGGAGAGTGGCAGGGTGTGAGGGGGAGCAGAGGCTTGTCTGATCTCACGCCCTCGATCTCCGTTGGCCCCCTCTGTCCTTTGGCCTCCCGCCGACGGGCGCGCGTCCACTCAGCGCGCTGCTCCACGCCCTCGCCCTCGCCCACCCGCGTGCTGCTCACCGCTCTCCGGACGACCTTGCCCTCCCTGTCTGGCGAATTCACATTCACCCATTAAGACCTCACTTTCTCCAGAAAACAGTCCCACGTTCTTGGGGCTTCCAGAGCTTTGGTTTAGCAGAACCTGTTTCTGTGTGGTATTGTGTTGGCTTCTTATGGTTAACAATTGTAATTCTAATATCTAACAGGTACTGACTGCCGACTTGGTGTACTGGGTAAATACTTTCTCTAGATTGTCTCATTTAATCCTTAAAAAACTCTGTGGAGTTAACACTGTTTCCATCTCTATGACTATTATAATCTCTGGTTCTATTATAGATGAGCAAGTTTACCCTTAACAGGCAACTCAGAGTCATGCAGTTCATGTAGTTGGGATTTGAAATCAAGACTATCTGATGATACTTGTTTCATTAAACTTCACTACCCAGAATGGTGTCTAGCATGTAGAAAACACCTTTCAAATTCAACATAGCACAGTCTCTAGTGATCTTAGAAAATAACTTTCAACCAGGGAAGACAGCAAAATGGTGTCAGGAGAGGGACCTCTGAAAAACTCCGCTGGAGATTACAACTAATAAAACATCTAGAACTCGACTAAGGACTCCCTGTGCAACATGCAGACACAGCTACGAGACCTGCTTGTTGCATCAAAAAACGGCAGAGGGGGTGCAGTTGGGAAGTGCAGAGACACAGGCTGTGGCTGGCCTGGGCTTGGATTGGAGCAGGGGCAGAGAGGAGGATGAAGGTGACAGGTGGGCCTGCAGGACAGGGGGTAGGAGGCCCAGAGGCGGGCCGTGAGCCACTGCAGCCAGACCTCACTTCGCCCCCCAGGAGGTGCAGACGGGGTGCGGGGGACTTGGAGGTCCGACTTCACTCCAGTTCCAAGAGCAGGGTGAGAAGACGCCATGCAGCCTCGCTCCAGCCCGGGAAGGACAAGGAGAGGGAGAGAGGGGGCTGCAGGCGCACTCCTCTGCCCACTACCAGCCCCGTCTGTGGGACCAGCATTCAAGACAGCTGATCCCAACACGCAGGCAGAGACCCCGGGGCAAACCGAAGACAAAATGAGAAAGCTGGCACTGCCTGCAGGGCTGCTCTCAGCAACTGGTGAGGAACAAAGACACTAGATGCCCTCCCACACCACCCCGCCAGACCTCTGCCCCCCACCCCCTCATGCCATCAGCAGGAAGCCCCCAACTCCCTCATGCCATCAGCAGTGAGCCCCCAACTCCCTCATACTATCAGCAGTGAGCCCCCCACCCCCTCGCGCCGTCAGCAGTGGGCCCCCCACCCCCTCGCGCCGTCAGCAGTGGGCCCCCCACCCCCTCGCGCCGACAGCTGTGAGCTTCAGAAGAAACTACAGCAGTGAGTGCCGGGTTAAGGACCTGTAATTTTCGGATTGTGGACAGTAGACACAATTGCTTCCTGAGCTGGCAGGGATCCAAGAATTAAAGTACTAGGAAACACATGTTAAGTGTCTCCTTTAATGCCCCCGTAACCTGCTGCCAACCCCACCGATAGATCTTACCATCTCAGTTGTACCTTTTTTTGGAAACAGAGGGTCAGGCAGGTAGAGTGACTTGACCAAGGTCACGTGGCTTCTAAGTGGAGGAGCCAGGATTCAACGTCAGGTCTGTCCAGTGCCAAAGTCCTTGCTGTCCCACGGCACCACCTGCCTTCCTACCCACCTGAAGCGCCCGCTGGTCCCCAGAGCCCCGGACAGCGTCTAATGGGCATTAATGCTCTCGGGCAGCTCCGTGGCGGCTGCAATGGCTCCCCTGGCGGAAGGAGATCCCTGTTTGGCAGCTCCTGTGCCCTTCATGCAAGTAATTAGCAGGTGGATCCCCGGGGAGCCCGGTGCAAAAGCTGTGACAGAAGCTCCGGCAGGAGGATTGGTGCCCTTTCCTGAAACGGTGATCTTTCAAGGGTCTTGTCCAGGTACATTCTGCAGGAGGAAACTAGGAGAGTTTACATAAATCTATAGAGACAGAAAGTAGATTAGATTAGTGGGTACCAGGGACTGGGGGGAGGGAGGGGAAGTGCTGGGAGGGAATGCTGAATGCGCATTATGGATTCTTCTAGAACCCAGTAGTGGTGATGGTTGCGCAACATTGTGAATGTCCAAAATGCTGCCGAATGGTATGTTTTAAAATGGTAAGTTTTGTGTCAAGTTTATTTTACTACAAAAAAAAAATGTTTTCCTAAACATACAGGCCGGATTCGTGGACCGTTTGCAAACAGGTGCAGTTCTCCTACCTATCTGTGTCTGAGGTGACTTCTTACACCCCTTTGGTAGTAAAACACGGCGATGGATAGCCGGCTGGAAGTGTCCATGTGGCCTGAGCGTGGGCATGGCTTGCTTTTACTCTTTACTGCTGCCCAGGACTTCTTCATTTTAATCTGGGGAGAGAGCATGGCCTGGCCTGGCCTTTGGGGTTCAGCAGACCCGCGTCTGAATCCCAGCGTGCTATTTCCTCACGGGGCTGCATGAGACAGGGCCTTCACCTGCCCCTGAGCCTTGCTTTCCCCCTCCCTAAGCCTTATGAGGAACGATAAAGGCACGTTGCTCACAGGCGGTGGCAAAGAGCAGCATGACTCTCCGCAGAGTCCGGCATACAGAAGGTGATCAGTCAACGACACCTGCTGCTTCTGCTGCTTTTTCTCCTCATGTCCCTCTTCTGCCTTCTCTTCCTCTTTCTCCTTCTTCCTTCTCCCCCTCCTCCTCATGATTAACCAAGGAAGAAATGCTAGTGCTAGGAGAAGAGACAGAAGGACAAACGAAGGGGCTTGGAAAAGCAGGATTTCTGTAAATCACAAAGCGATAGTCACAGCAGCAATGTTAATTGTTCTGGTGTGTGTAGACAGTCCTGCAGACCCTCCCCACACCCACTGTCGCCTTCATTCCTCACTGTTATTCTAGCAGTATTGTGATTTGACAGATGAGGACACTGGGACTCAGGTAGGTCGAGTCAGTGGCCGCAGATCACACTAGAAATGGCAGAGCTGGCATCGAAACGGAAGTCCTTGCTCACGCGTCGCTGGCTGCTTCCTGTGGACAAGGCTGTAGTCAGAACTGCTGAGATGCCCCTCACATCGCTCATAAAACAGAGTCCTTGAGTTTTGCCATGCAGGCTTCTGTCTTCATGGGGTGCCAAGAGATTCTGTGGGAATATCACACACCGTCCTTAGCCCTTCACTAGGTGGCACACGCTGAGGAAAGTTCATTAGCCTTGTCATTGACTGACCGAGTGGCTGTCTATTCTTGTCTCTGTCTTGGTCCCAGTATCTCCATCCATAATGTGTATGGGTGGGATTGGATGATATATTGTGCTTGTCCTCTCTTTGACATTCCATGATTCTCATAATACGTTTACTTGTCACTCATGGGTCTATCTAAAGTCGTGTAAATCTGTCTACATTTGAAGTTTCTTCTACCTCTTAAAAGTCAGTGAATTTCTGTTACAAGTATCACTTCCTTTAATTTATCCTAAGAGATTTTTTTGAGGTCTTCACACAGGGGCCCTTCATTCAATTTTGCCAGAATTGGGTTAATTCTGACTTATAAATCCACAGAGTTATAAGTCACAATCTTTGTTCTAGTACCTTCTTTCATTCGTTACTTCTGTGCTTCTGGCCCCATGTCTTTTCTCACTTGCTTCGACGTTAGCTCAGTAGTTAGTTCTCAGACACTGATGTACCTTACAGTCACCTAAGGGTCTTTTAAAACTACTGATGCCTGGCTCCTCCACACAGCCATTCTGATGTATTTGGGATGTAACCTGGGCATGGGGAGTTCTCGAAGCTCTCCAGATGATTGTCATGTGCAGCAAAGTCTGAGAACCACTGTGTTACTAATGCTTAAGGTGCTACCTGCTGATTAAGTAGCCACTAAGAAATGGCAAACAATGAAGAACTGAAGCAGTCACTCCTCTTAGTACTTTAGAAGCTCCCCAAAGCCCTGATGGTTAAAGGATAGGACAGCAATGGTGGGGTGGTAGGGCAAGGAAGTTACACAGGGAAGGGACCCAGCCCCGTGCCTTATCCTGCGACATTCATCTAGGTGCCATTTTCTCTCCCATCGCCCCTTAACAGATTTGAGATTCTCGGCTTTTCTCGTTTGAGTCAGAATCTTGCTATATTGCACAACATATATGGAACACATTGTATTAGCCCTTTTGCTGCGATGTTCAGGTATTCCATCTGCTGACTGTGGTGCTTGAGTTTATTGCACGAGCTCAAAAAAACTGTTGTTCAGTGTGAAACGGTTTCAAGGACTTTTCTCCATTGATAAGATTTTTAAATATGTTTTCCTGCGGCTGGCACTATTAACAACAAAGATGTTTTGTATACCATATTGCGTACCATTTTGCAATCAGTTTTTAATGTCATCAATGCCATTAGATTCTAATTTATCTATACTTACATCTAATGCCACTTAGTACATTTTCAGTATTTTTTTGCTAAAATTCAATGTAATGGTAAATTTATTACCCTGTAACAAAAATTTAAAATAAAAATGATGTCATTTATATACAAAGCAGCTCAAAATGTTATTATTAAATGCATAATATAGTCAAAATATCAACCTTTTGGTTTTTTGTGGCTTTTTGACCCATTTTGAAAATAAAAGAAAATCTTGATGTCAACGCAGTGAAAGGGTTGATCCCGTGACCACAGTGGACATTGTCAATAAATCCCAGAACTTAATGCTACTGGGCCTGGACGTGGCTTCACAAACCCTCAGGACACTGATTCTGGTAGTCACTGCCCCAGTGGATCCTAGCTGGCAGGAAGGTACGTATTTGTCATCGTGACTGTACCTTTAGGACACACAGGCTTGCGTGTCAGCGCGCGCGCGCGCACACACACACACACACACACACACACACACACACGTTCATTTGCAGGGAGAAGGGGTCTTGTTTTCATATTAGAAGGCCCTGTTCTCCTGATGGTAACTTTGAGAAAATTGTCTCCACACTCTGGTCTTAAGTTTTCTTACCTGAAATTTGGATCATTTAGTCTAGTCGTTGAGAAAGCACAGGAGGCCACTGCAGTCACGTTTCTGGCCTCAGTCAATAAGAGACAAATCAGAAATTCAATCGAAGGCCACACAGGGAAGTCACTCTGTACTTGAGAAATGGGAACCCCCGGGCTGCTGCTCCTCACCTCCTCGGAGTGAAGCAGAAATAGAAACACCTTCCCCGCCCCACCCCCCCCCCAAAAAGTGATCTAACTTCCAGCTTTTTGAGATGGGTTTTAGATTTTTATTTCCTCATTCAATCCAGTTTCTTTATGGAATGTAAGCAAACCTTAAGGAGTAGAAGCATTGGAGAAGACTGAACTGTGATTGCACTTTCTGTTCCTCCCCAGCTCCGAAGTTTAACGATCACATTCATTTTCTTTCTATTTACCGAAAGCTATGAACTCCCATAGCTTGGTGGAAGTAACCAGAAGTATGAATGGTGTTTGGTAAAGGTTGAGGTCTCAGCACTGCCCCGACCTTGACCCCCGGGCCTGCCTGGGGAGGACCAAGGCAAAGCTTCCCCCGCAAGCCCTCCGGACTCTGGGCCTTGCTGCATTAGAGCATGGCACACAACTGGCTCCTCGAGTCTATTAGCACAGCGTGCAGACTTTGTAGCCCACAAATGTGGGTTCAAATCACAGCTTTTCTTCTTACTGTGTGGCCTGGGATGGCTCACTTCGCCTCTTTGAGCCTTGGTTTCCACATGTACTGAAGGGGATCTTGAGATCTCTATCACAGAAGTTCAAAAGTCAAGGGCCAAGTGGAGGGCCTGTCTCAGGGTAAGTAGGTGTTTTACTTGGAGAAACTACACAGGCGACATCTGCTTATGCCACAGCACTGACGGCCTACCTATTTCAGGCTTGAGAGGACAAAGCCTCATTCTCTTTCTTTTCCATTAACTGCTGGACAAAACCCCACCGTGGCCGTGGGGTGGAAGGGGGACTGATTGCTCCGGGAGCCATCCGGCTGCAGAGGGACACCCTTTTGTCTGCCCCTGGAGAACTGCCCTCCTCTCACTCCATGTGGCTTTAGTGTGATCACCAGTCACAGGACCCTCCACACCCCCACTGCAGAGAGGACAGACCGATCAGATCCTTTCTTAGAGCTTGAATCTTGATGGAAACACGTAAGAGAAACACAAAGCTGGAGCTGAGTCATCCTATGTCTACCTAAGAAAAAACAATCCATTAATTCCACTCATGGAAAACTTTAGATCTCCCTTCTTTCCTGACGTCATACAGCCATGACATTTATGATAATCACTCATCCTCCTTTAGTTCTGAGTACTACCCAATGTATTTCCATTTAACTTCCCTTTTCCATGCAGGAGTCAGAACAGTGTCTGTTGCTGACAAAGAATCTGACATAGGATGGAAATGTCCCAACGTGGATTGGGGTCCCCCTTTTTGATACAATGAACTTACCAATGAACTCAACTTGAAGAGGAAGGGTTAACAACTTCCATACAAGTCTTGGACCCACCAGTGTCCGTGTATAATTTTGGGGCCAAAAGGGGTCTCAGAGGGTATCCAATCTAATGTTCTCATTTAATACCCAAGAAATCCCAACCAACAGCTGGAGTGTGACGTGGTGGTTGTCCCACAGTCACGTGGTAGTAGACTTGATTTTAGAATTCAGATTCCCTGGCACTGAGCCTAGGGTTATTCTTCCTCTTGCCATCCTTATCTTATGCTTGTGGACTGATGCTTTGAGCTCAGCCCCTGCAGGCCATAATCATAGCTGTCCTCGTTATGCATGCTCATGACCTTTCCCTTGTGTCTAGTTCACACCTGTAATCCTGACCGGGTCTCTGGCACTGCAGGCCGTTGGTTGGGCCGAGAGGATGGCAGCTGGTGTGAGAGAGTGAGGCTGAATCCTTGCAGCCCAGACCCACTACGCAAGACACGGAGCCCAAGCCTCAGGAAAGCGCTGTCTTTGTAAGAGAGAGCTGCACACTTGGATTTTCTGCTTTGCCCTGGGTATTCTGACCCTAGTCCATACCTTACCTTCTCTACCCTTGACAAATGGAGGAGTTCCTTCCCTGAGAGAGCAAAACCTGGGAAGGAAGTCCATTAAATACTACAAGAAACAGGGGAAACGATTTTCTTTTCCCTTTAAAGATTTCAGAGAATGCTGAAACAAAACAAGAATACAAAGACAAGCACAGTCCCTCTCTGTGAGCCACAGGAAAGCAGAAGGAAAGTAGCCCAGGTGGTCCTTGTTCTTACGGAGGAAGAGGGGCATTTCAGTGAAACCGGGGAGAGAAAGAAAGAAAGACACTGGCTAAAGGATACCCAAGGCTTCCTGTGAGCCAGTCCCTGGATTCCATAGTATTTAAGCCCCACAGCCACCTTGGGAAGAAGCATTCTCAGCTTACAGATGACAAACCGAGGGCCAGGTGAGTCCATTGTCCGAGGTCACCCTGCTTGTGCGTTGTGGAGCCACGCTTTAAGCCAGGGGCATTTTCACCCCAGACACTTACTCGGTATACTTTACAGCCTCCTCCCCACAAGAGCAATGAGTCCCTGCCACGTGGGTGAAGTCTGCAGTCAGCCAGACAGCCCCTCCTTTCTGCATATAGAAATTGGGGTAGAGACTTGACCGTGCAAATGTAATCGTTCCTTTTCCCTCCTCCCCTGAACCGACCTTTACCAATGCTTAGAAAGGGCCACTTAAATCCACCGCCCAAGAAAAATGTATGTTGGTGATTAATATGCATTAAAATGAGGAGTGACATGGTAATAAAACGGGAAAGGTTCGGGGGCCTTTGGGGAAACCCATGGACTGCGGGCCGCGGTTTCAGTAATGAGGCTGCCTCTTGGCGGCCGTGGAGGTAATGTGCCCTGTGCCGGGGCGCTGATGAACAGGTGCTTAGACCTGCCAGAGGAGGGAGGGGTGGGGGGACGTGCCGGGGGACGACGGCTAGGAAAGGGGGGCACGCCTTTCCTTCTTCGTTTGCAGGAGCCCCGAGAACTTCACGGAAGCTCAGGTGCCAGGAGTGGCTTGTCCTCGCCCCTCTCTCCTTTTGCTTTCACTCTGATTCATTCAGTGGCCGGGGTGGAGGCCCGGGGCGGAGGCCCGGGGCGGGGAAAGGGGGCGCACAGGGCGAGAGGAGGGAGGCAAGGAAAAGCAGAGCACGGCCTTCCCTTTGCCCGTTCTCTTCATCGTCTAGAAGTTGAGGTCCCGTCATCCTTCTACTTGTTCGTAGGACTGGCTTGGCAGGCGAAGGAAGCGATAGCAGGTGGGGGGTACTGGAGTGCCATTGGGGGAGGGAGTTACTATGATTATATTTGGCCACAGGACCCAGGAGTACACAAATCCTGCTTTGGCCCAGCTATTCCCCTTCCACGAGCGTCCTGAGAAAGATACGTGCAGACATAACTCAAAGATTAGCTGAGCTTTGACCTTGAACCCCAGAGTGAGGATGGGCTGCATCAGGTGTTAGCTTTCTCTTGTTGAGGCCAGAGGCAGTCCAGGGGAGAAGTGAATCCCATATGACTTACTTGCCCCCCACATTTAGGTACCTCCCAATTGGACACGGAGAACTTACACCTGCTGCTAACAAGGAGAAGGGAGCAGAGGGCGAGCTGGATGGAAAGGCGGCACTCTGCTCCTGTGCGCTCTCTGGGTACCCCAGGCTGCTCCAAACATCCTCTGACGTGTTTGGGGTTAGCACCTGTCTGCATTTCTGTTAAAGTGATACCCAAGGATTTCATGTCGCGTCATAGGGTAACCATTTACGTTAGTAGCTACTTCTATCAGGAGTCTTGGACGATGCCGGTTGCTGCTGAATGAACATCCTTGTCAACACTTGAATTTTTGTTGATGCTAATGGTTTTTTTTTCCTTTTTAGCAATTCTGGTGGGTGTACGGTAGACTCTCATGGTGATTTAAATTTGTATTTTCTTACTGACTAAGAGGGAGAGCCCCAATTAATAAATTTGTTGGGTATTCAGATAGCCTCTTTTGTGATGCGCGTGGTCTTTGTCTCCGTTCTCCTATTGGAGCACCTGTGTGTCCTTATTCACATGCAGCAGTCCTTTGTATATGCTGAGTACAGATTTTCGTCAGGGCCGTGTCTTCCGAGTATCATCTTTATGGATTGTCTGTCTTTTCCCTCTGTTGGATGAACAGAAATGTCTAAATTGAATGTAGTCCAAGTCATTAATTTTTCTTCATGCTGAGAACTTTATGTATCCTGTTTAAGAAAATGTTGCCATCTTCAAAATTGTAAAGATGATGTTACACATTTTATCCTATAAGCTTTGTTGTTTCTTTTTTCTACCTTTATATCTTAAATCGGTCTGAAAATGATTTTGTGTGTGTGTGTGTGTGTGTGTGTGTGTGTGGTATGTGTAAGTAGGGATTGAGATCTATGTTTTTCTCCATATAGGTATCTAATTGATGTATATTTTTTAATTAAAAATTCTTTACCCACTGAATGGCATTGTCACCATTGCTGTATATTAATTTGCTATTTTCCTGCATAAATACTATATGAGGAAATCACTGTGTACATAGTAAGGGTACATAATTTATGATAGCCTCAAAACGCATCAGATTTCTAGAAATAAATATAATAATGCATAACGCTCTATATTAAAAGCTAGAAAAGAAAAACAAGATTATACTGTATGCATATGTATATGCATGGGTGCATGTGTGTGTAGTCAATAACTTTTATAATAGGTCTTAAATATAGTAGCATACAAGTTTGGACAATTAATTTTGTAAACTCATCCTAGAAAAAGTGCTACCTACCTCATTGCTGAATATCACTATGGTCACCTTAGAGGTACTCCCCTGGGGAAGCTACGCACCGATGCCAGCGCCTGGTCCACCCTTCAAAACAGTTTTGGAACTCTTTTTCTGGAATGGCCATCAGAGCTGTCGTCGTACCTTGCCAAGGTTGTGACACCTTACTGAGGTGTTTGTACAGTGCTGCTAACGTAAGCGCATGGAGGCAAGTTCATGAAATTAAAAGTCAGATTTTGGGGATGACGACATTACTAAAAAATCTGAGATTTTTGAATGGGGTCACAGAATTTGTAGGACAATTTGGGGAGAATTGATATATGTACAATAAGTCTAATCCGTGAACATATTCTTCCATTTATTTAGCTCTTCTTTTATTTTTCTCAATAATGTTTTGTAGTTGTTAATGTGCACCTTTCATAATATTTATAACTAGGAATTTCTTGGGTTTTTTGGTAATATTATAAATGATATATTCTTTCAATTTTTATTTTTCTAGTTTCCCATGTTACTAATAAATGAACATTCATCTAAGTTTTGTAGATTGACCATGTACCTAGTGACCTTTCTTAGTTTGCTTATTAATTCAAATAGTTTATCTGTAAATTTATTTTTGGATTTTGTACATGTATTTTTCCTATTCTTATGCCTTTTCTTTCCTTGTTTTATTATGGTAGCTGGGACCAATACAGTGTTCTATAAATGTGGTCATACCGTGCAGCCAGTTTTCCTCTAGCTGGGGCATGTGGCACTCAAACCAACATGAGTTATTTTATCGATTTAATCTCCAGAAACCATTGTAGTGAAAGGAATTAATGGGCTGATAACTGTTTGCATGGGTCCCTTATGGCTGAGCAGAATTATTTGTTGCTTTATCTGCCTTTAGTCTATTTTGGAGTTGTTCTTCAACTCTGTATGGAGGACCAGACTCTACATATTAGATTGGCTGGGTTAAGTTAGTGTAAAGCACTTGTATTGGTGTGCGAAACAAAGGTAGAATCATAACTATTATCTTTTGAATACTTGATGGCTTTGTTTGCAATAGTTTATTTGGTGGTTATAGCATCCTATAAGGTAGGCATTATTATTTCTCTTGTATAGACTCATAACCTGGGGATTAGAAATGATAAATTTGACCCAAATCACTCAGTCAGAAGTAGTAGAGCTGGGGTTTGAACCCAGGCAGTTTGATTCCAGGGCCCTTAACCACTGTGCAGTACTGACTTGCTCATACCCAACTGAGATTTGCCTCCTTATAATTTTCTTTGTGGCCAAAGAGAACAAGTTTATCTTCTCCCCTTCAGTTGCTTGAAGATGGCTTTTATGAGTCTTCTGAGTGTTCTTCAGATTCAGCATTCATAATTTCTCTCAGTTCTTGCATGACAAGGTTTAAAAATCTGCTTTGCTTTTTCAGTTAGCAATTTCCTTCTCAAAACTCCTCTGTAAGCATGGTCCTCAAACGGGGAGCCACTGCTGTGTTTGAGTGATTTGAATTGTACAGAGAGCAGAATCTACCCTTCTTTATTGTGAGCTCTATACCCCTACTCATGCATCTGGAGATGGAAGAAACTTGGTATCCATTCTGGAGTTCACAGATTCCATTTCAATCTTGGCAAGGGTCTTTACTAGCTGTGCGTTGTTGAGCAAGGCTCTGGATCTCACCAAGTCTCAGTTTTCTTACCCATAAAGCATGGGACCATAACTGCTACCTTGGTTACCTCCCAGAGATGAATGGTGGGAAACTCATTTGAGATAATGGATGGGAATGTTGTTTGCAAACTGTGAAGAGCTCTATCAATGTCATTTATTTTTAGCAGACACATCATGCTGTTGACACATACAGAGTGAGTGTTTGTACAGAGTGGAGCTGAATTCAGCCATAAAGAGAGGGAACAAAAGGGAAATGTCGTGGCTTTCAGCCAACATAAAACAGTGCTAGTCGGGCTGTGTCAGGGGAGATGAGGGGAGGGTGGAGTCAGCCCCAGAAAAGGAGGACAGTGCAGGCTAGGATGCTCAGCTGAGGTTTTGGAGAAGCTGCAGTGGTCCACAAGGTCAGTGGGGACCAGGAAATCATAATCGGATCTGGTGACCTGAGATGCTGAATTGTGTTTTTGAATTCCAGTGAAATTGTGAGGCAGAGCCATTCCCTGCCTCCCTCCCCTGCATCCCACAAGGCTAATTATTATAAAATTTCTCTGTCATTGCTTTGCAACGGTCCACAGCCTAACTAATTTAAAAATGCAAATGAATGCTAAATTACAGTTAGATTTGGAGCTCGTTTCCTGCCTCCGCACCTAGAGATGGGAGTTGTCATTTCTACAGTTGGCAGTCAATCTTGGGCACCCTGGGCGATTTGATAATGGCCACTGGCATTGCTGCTGATGTCACAAGATGCTCAGTTGGATGGTGGGTTTCAGCAGCATTGGAGACGATCGGTCGTAGACCTGTCTCTGCCTCTGCAGTGGCATACTGCAGCACCCTGTCACGTCCCCTGAAAACCAAGGGCCCTTCCTCTGCCATCTGTCAGCCCACGACAGGCCAAGTGATGAGCCTGATTCTGGTGGTTGGACAGCGCTGCCTCCCCACCATCACTCCTAGCTGTGAGTTTTGGGTCTGAAAGCCCATTTAATGATTATGATGATGATGACAAAAGGAGTCTTGCCTGTCAGCTAATCCTTCCATTAGTGTGTCTCACAGCATAGCCCCTGGACCTGGGCTGCTTCAAAATGCAGATTTCTGGGCTCTATTTCAAACCTACAGAATTGGAATCTCTACCAATGGGCCCCAGAAATGCATTTTTAAAAATCATCCTTTTAAAAAAGGTCATTCTTATACCTATCAAAGTTAGAGAACTACTGTCTAATGTAAAATTATGACATATGGGGGCTGAGAGAAGCCTCAGTGACCTCTGAGCCCATCATTTTCAAATTCTGTGGCTATACGTTGAAATTATTTGGGGAGATTTCAAAACTCTTGGTGCTGGAGGGCTTAATCCACACAAATGTCATCAGAATCTCTGAGTTGGGGGCCAGGATATCTATGTTTTGATTTGTTTTGTTTTTTTAAGTTCCCCACGTGACTGTAACATACAACCAAGCCTGCGAGTCACTGCTGCAGACCCACCCTGTAATTTTACAGCTGGTGACACTGTGGCTGCCCACAGAGGTACAGAGAAGAACTAGGGACCCAAGAGAGTCAGTGACCCAGGCAGGATAGAAACTCAGATTTCCTGACTCCTAATTGGAGCTGCATCTACTATACCAGATAGCTTTTCTTTATTAAACCAATGACAGCCCTGTTTCCTGGACAAGGCTCCGTTTCATCCTATAGAATCCCAAACACCACCTACTGGCTTGATTTCCTTGCAAGCTAGAGAGTATTCCTATTCTCACAAGGTGAACCTCTGACTCTAGCCAGAGTGATCCCTGACTCAAGCTGTGGCCCAAAGCCCAGGCCACTTTCACCTTACCTTCAGTGCCCTAAGGCCCCTCTGACAGCTGAGACGTAGTGCTGGGAATGGGCTTCTCATTCTAACGTTAGCCCTGCACGTGTGCCCTGTGAGCAAGCAGCTTAATTTATTTGGGTGCTTTCTTTCTGCCTTATATAGAGTGCACATAACCAAACCGAACCTCTTTGCTGAGACAGGGATTGTGTTTCAATAACATAGCCTAGTGCTGGGCACAGAGCAGAGACACCCAGCAAATACTTGATGAATTAATTAATCAATTCAGCAATAAAAGTATAAACATCCCATAGTCATTTACCCCAGCTTATCTTCTCCCCAAATGATTTACATATTAAAGCTCATTTCAAAAGATTAAGTTGCAATGAAATTTATGTATAGTGCATCTACAGAGGGTGTCAAAAAATGTATATACATTTTAAGAAAGGAAAAACTGTATTAAGATTGTAATATTCAATATATACCAATGACAAAACATGATTATAAGTCATGTTTGACTTGTGCAATTGCAAGAGGTGCTCAAAGTGGTTACCATCAACTTCCAGACACTTCTGATTACGGTGAACTACTGCTTGAGCAACAGTGACCAAAGTGTCCCCTCGTATTGTTGCGCATGCTGTTTCATTATCTTCCAGAAGTACCACCAGTGTAGCTGGTTTTCTACCGTACACAACGTCCTTTAAGATCCCCTATAGGTAGGAGTCAAGGGGTGTTAATTCAAGAGAACAAGGGGGAAACTCAAACAACCGTGCTTGAATTTCAAACACCACTTGAAAATGGTCTTGCGCTCCTTGGACAACAACCGTGCTTTCCCCATTTTCTTTGACAGTTCTGCCTGTCGCATGGTGACACTAGCATTCATTTGATTAATGCTGTCTTTGGATCACATGCCGTACTACACATTGCTACTGTGATTCAGTTCATCTTCAAAAGGTAATACATAGATAACTTTGCTTAAAATGTGAATACCTTTTATTGGCATCCCAGTGTTTGCAGCCCTAGTGAATGGCTTAATGATATCTAGTACGTATATCTTCTACAACAAAATTTTGTTGAACAAAATAATTTGAACTCTCTCTTAGAATTTGATATAATGGAATTTCCTTTAGACAGGTAGTAAATTAATCATATCTTTACTCATCATAAATTTTGACATTGTGTGAAAAAAGTAGGAAGAAACTTAAAAGGATGAGAAATGTGCCAAACCAATGAAAACATCTCTTGTGTCCCATCCATGCATGAGTTGAAGTTCTAGAGTTTGTAACTTAATAATACTGTCTTGTCTTTCCTTTAGAAAGATGATTGATATCTGTAGGACCCACACCTTGAATTATTCTTTCATAATGTCTTACCTTCCACTAAATTATACCAACAAGCTTACTTGATAACTTCGAATCATACAAGTTTCCAGTTCTTGGCCAGAATTAACTGCCTGTGGCTGAGATTGGGACATGGTCTAGATCATTGGTTCCCAAGTGGCAGTAAGTATACCCCTGGGGGTACATGCTGGGCTGTGAAAAATAATCAGTAATGGTGAAAAAACAAGTAAAGTAAAAAAATGCAAAGTGTTAGTTATAGAACCATAAATGTAAAGTTTGAATCACCGTTAATGGAGACACTTCCAAATTAGATCACATTAGTCAGTGATGATGGGTGAGGGTGTGGCTGTGAACCCTGCCCCCAAACCGCCCTTCTATGAATTATTATGCACAGTTTCAGAACAATTGATTGGCGATGTTTCTGGAACTTCCCCAAACACATAAATACATCTGTAGCCAGACTGTTTGATCAGTTTAGTTATTGACTGTAAGTGCATTGTTTTTAATTGTGATTCTTTTCAAGTAGTTTTGTATTTAAAGCTTAAATACTTGATCATCATTATCAATATCTAACTATGTTATGAATATTGTAAAGTTAAATCTGTGGTTTGTACTTTTAGTGTAGAAATCTTTGTTTCTTATTACTTCATTTCCACTATTTTACATTAAGATAGGCGCTGAATAAAAGTGTCACTATTTCAAAACAGCTGTTTTAAAAACAAGGGGTGCAATTTATAGAAATGGGGTTAAAAAGGGCGCACAAGTGGAGAAAGGTTGGGAACCGCTGGTCTGGACCTTCAGTGGCAAGTGTGTACGACGTAAGGCAGGCGCTGCTCTGCACAGAGTCGTCGTTGCTGTCCTGAGAGCCTCTCTCCCTGCCATCCTGGAGCATATGGGCCGGTGGGGGAGCCAGGCATGGATGGCTGAGTGACCACAGATGAAGAGATGTGGCTGTGTAAGAGTAAAGAAACGTGGTCAGGAAGGTCAGGAAGGCAGTCGCCAGTGATGGCTGAGCTGACACCTACACGAAGAGGGCGGGGAGAAGGCAGAAGGCACAGCATTCGCAGGAACCCTGTGTGGGGAACAAGCTTGACCCAGAGGAGCTGAAGGAAGGTCTGACTCCCGCCAACGTCAGGAGTAAGTCTGAGGCCACTCGATCGTCTCTTCACCAAACCCTTACCGAGTGCCTACGGTGACCCCGGCAGGTTAGAAGCTGTCCTGCGCAGGCTTTTCAAAGGAGGGTCCCCAGGGTCCCATGAGTTAGCGTGGACAAAGCACAGCGTTGAGCTGGACACATCATAGGTATCTAAGTCATATTAGCTATATGCAAATGAGCTGAAAAAATAAGGGGAAAAATCAATCTTTGTGTCTAAGTCTGGGCTATAGACACTGAGAAAACCCCTGGAGCATCTCAGGGGACAGAGGGGAGGACAAGGGGAGGTTTCCTGCTGCTGCGTCACCCACCTAGGAGACCCAGCTGGCACCTGTCCTGTCCCTTTAGACAGCTTGCCGCTGGCTGGGATGGTGGCAGCAGGCCCATCACTGAGTTTAAATAGAATTTTCTTCACAAATCGACATAGCGATGAAATGACCAAACTGCTGCATTTATCGTCCAAAATAAAAGGCAGATTGTAAGTACATTATACCAGTGTAATTGAAAATCAGAAGCAAATGAGGGGTGTGTGCTGTCACTTCTGCCCTGCGAGGTCCCATTCCCGGGGCCTCCATTTGGGTATGGTGAGGAAGAGGTATGCTTGCAATATCCCCGTGCTCAGAACTGTCCCACGAGCCAGATTCTTGGAGGGATAGCAGCTCACCGTAGGGAACCTTGAAGCCTGCATGTTCTCTCTAGGGATGCAAATGCAGCAACTCGGATTTCAATTAAGATTCTGCTAGCCCCATGATAGAGTGCTCCTCATCCTTCCTCAGAGGAGCTGCCTGAATAACCAGGCACTTGCTGCAGGCTGCAGGTGGCTTTGTTTAAGCCAAGCTTTGCCGCCAAAGCTCTCAGAGACAAGCTCATCTGCTTGGAGCCCACCTGTCACCTCCTGCTGTGAGGAATTGCAATGCCTCCTCGTGGTATAGCAGGCTGGCTCAGAAGTAGGGAGCTGGGAACTTCCGCGGGAAGTCCCCTCACTGGCCGGCCACCTGGCTCCGTGTTTTTGGTCCTTACCCTCGTCCTAGTGGTTAGTACCTAACAGGGGCTCCAAGGGACATGGAGGTGGGCTTCCTGACTCATCACCCCATCAGCCCCTACATGAGTCATGGCAAATTGAAATAATACGATTTTTGGATGTGAAACGTTGGAGATATTTTCTCAACCTTAAAAATGTAAAAGAAAACAGCATCTTTAAAAAAACAACATTACTTAAAAAAACGTGCTCGTCATGCAAAATCTGGGTGAGATACATGTCCTTTAAGACAAGAGCTGGGCACATTCCCACCCTACACCTCTCCCATGCTGGGTCCCCCCGTCACGACGCCTGGTTGTCCTTCTTTGCTTATTTGATGGCGTCCGGGGTTCACTGCAGAGCACAGGCTGGGGCTCCGTCCGGAGAGTCTGATGGTCCTCACACCCGGGCAGAAACCTGCGGATCCGTGACGGAAGGTTGGTAACGGCGTGCTGTCTGAAGAAAATGGATAACAGGCTTTGGCTTGAAGAGTAGTGGCAACTGAGGATTGTATTTGCAGGATACGGACAGTTGAGTGACGTTACTGTGGCTTTCGTGATGAATTGTTCAGAGAATTCTCAGCGCTGGGCTTTCCGTGTGGACCTTCCCCTTGAGTGCACTGCTTAGGCCCACATCATTGATGGGCAGCCAGAGGTCACTCACTTAACCGTGCGTTGGGAGTTCTCGGTCATTTCCACCTGGAGTTGAAATTCTCCTCCCTGATGTCCTCCGTGAATGAGAACCTTAGGGTGACCTAGAGCATCAAGTGTGTCTGTTTTTATTGGGGAACTCGTAGGAGGGAGGCAGTAGCCAAGATGAGACCCGGCTCTCACTGCGAAATGCCTCCACGGCGGTGCTAGACAAGTCAAATGACAGGGGCCGGCTGCCCTCCACACGGAAACGTGGAAGGTGACATTTCCCTTTCCTTTCGGTGAAAAGCACTGGTAATAACACCTGGGTCTGGTCTTCGTCCCAAGCACCCCTGAGCTGGGTGACCTTCTGTCTTTGTGCCCAGGTTGCTCACCTATAAATGAGCTGTTGGAGCAGATGGTCTCTAAGATTCAACAGGGGTGGAGCGGGGCTTGGAGTCCTGAGGCCTGGGCGTTAGTCCCACGCTAAGTGCTCTGGGCCTAAGCGTCCTGTAGTATAAGACAGGGCGTTTGGATGAGAGTTCTTTAAGTTCCCCCTCAGTTGTGAAGAGAAGATAGCCTGCCTACCCTAGCAGGAAGGCGGGGATCAGATACTGGCCCCTGACACACAGCTGCACGACATTGAGAATCTCACCATGTGGAGTGAACGTGTAATGGAGACGGTGGCTCATCCTGCTCTCTGGTGGTGACTGCTGCCTCCAATTCCTTGGACCACTTAGGCCGTCCTCAGAGGCTCAGGCCACGCTCGCTGCTCAGCTTGGCTGAGCCAATGTGGATGCATGTGATGGCATTGGGGGTGCCATTTCCACCTGTCCTGGAAAACATTTTGAAATTACCACATGCTGTAGGAGATGAAGGGAATGGGTCCAGAAGGGAGATTTGATAAAGGCGCCTTAGTGCAGCAGTGATTCACATGAAAAGGTGTGGGGGTGGGGTAGCGAGTTCACATGAATGCATGGGGTCTCAGCTAGATTCCCCTGTATCGGGGGGAGGGGTGGGTACTGTTCCTTATAGGAGACAGAGGGTGCCTGACTGCAAGCGGATGTCCCTGGGAATGGGGCCAGGTTGCTTTGGAAGGGGAGTATTACTATAGAGCACATCTAAGAAGAGAGAAAAAAAGGAGATAGGTTAACAACACGTGTTCTATGCAGAATAGTTGAAGATCCGGGTGGGTAGTGAATGCTGAGCTGAAAAGTCATGAGGAGGGATCGTGTGACTGCTGAGAGGAGAAGGGGGAAGACTTGTGTCCTTCCAGATAGAACAGAAGTCAGTTCTGAGGAGGCAAACACTGGCTCAGGATAAGGAAGAACTTCCAGAACACTACGGTAGTGGAGGGACTTTTGCACTGAGCACCGAAGCTCCTTATCACTGACGGGGGTGGGGGTGAGGTGGGGCTCAAGCCCAGGCTGGGTGGTCTACCTCCAGAGATGCTATGTAAGGTTGGAGGTTTCACAAGGAAACTCTTTCCCAGTTCTCTTGTTTGACAGTAGATACACTGCTATGATTAAACCTGGAAGTTCTAGCTGCAGTGCCTCCACTAACTTGCTGTGTGACCTTGACCTGGTTATTTAACCTTTCTGGACCTCAACTTACCCATCTGCATAATGGAGCAAATAACACCTGTCCAACCATACCTGACAATAATGTTACAGAAACCTTTTGAGGATAAAATAATGCATATGAAAGTGCTTTGAAGACCAGGACACGTGATGTGTAAGTGACACATTGGTGATGGCACAATTCCTCCTTCATCATTCTCCAGCCTTTGTCTTGCCTGGAAGTACATCATGGTGGTGATGAGGTGGGGCTCCAGGGCTTGACTGCCCGGTTTGGACTCCCCTCTCTGCCTCGTGCTGGGTATGTGACCTTTGGCAAGTTATAAAACTCGTTGAGCCTGTTTCCTACTCTAGATAATGGGGCTGATACAGACAATATTGATTTCACAGGGTCACTGTGAAGATTAGGGACATAATACATGTGAAGTGATTTGCACAGAGCTTGTCTCAGAGGACACCCTCCATGAGGCGTGGTTCTCACCCTTACCGCAGGCCTCGAGCTGTACTTAACGTCTGTTGTGGTGGATTGCGACGCCAGCTGGTGGCCTTGCTGGGGTGTGTTCCAGACACGTCCCGGAGGGACTGGAGCCCATCTCTGAATGTCCATGGCAGCAGAGAATGTCCTCGTAGATCCCTCCAGGGAGCTGTGAGCTCAGCTACCGAAGTTTGTCAATTTGGTGACTCCAAATGTTTTTTTTTTGGAAGCTCATAATATTCCATCATAAATGTTTCATAATTGCCTCATGAATTATTCACCTGCAACTTAATAACCTTAAATTTTATGGGATTATGGTTTTATGGGAGAAAAACATTACCAACCTGGGGCCCAGCTGTGCGGAGAAAGTGCTGACATTACCAATTTATTTCCACGATGCAGCGGGAGTATGTTTTTTTGTGTGTGGTAACTATTAAATATAGCATATTAATAAAAGAGCAAATAAAAAACTAAAAGAGGAGGAAAAAAATTCCTTACATTGCTCTTTTCAAAATTTTTAATCTCAAAGCTGTGTTTGCAATGCTTTTACCTATCGCCAAGAAGTAGATCCACCTCCGTTAGAGCTGGTGGAGCCAAAGAAAAATCATTCTTTGTTTCCCTTCCTTGTCTGGCCACCGGCTTCTCATTACCCAGTTATTTTTGTTTAGTCTGTATTCATGAGTAATTTTTTTAGTGTCACCCTCGTGCCCTCCTAGACTGTTAGAATGTTACTTTGGGCATGTCATTAGTACTGTCGAAGCAGAGTATGGTCAACGGGCGGACCGAGTTGTGGTTGGGAGATCGAAGGGTGAGTCTGGACTACCATTTAATTGACGTCGAACCTTAGCAATTCAATTAAGTTGTCTCAGCCTCAGTTTTCTTAGAGGTAGAGTGGGGACAGTAATGCTCATCCTACCCACCTCACAGAAATCTTGAGAAGATCAAATAAGGTGATGGATGAGACAGCCTTTTAAAGAACAAAGCACTACCCAGATGCACTGACCTGGCTGAGCAGCACAGGGGAGGGAGGGCCAGGGTGCTGGTGCCGCGGAGCCCGCAGGAGGCCGGGCAGGAAGATCAAAGCGCTAGCTCCTACCACAGCGCGGAAAGCAGGCTTACTCCTTGATTCAGGTTTTCGCCGGGAACTGAAAACAACAGAGCAAGACCCTCCCATCCTCTAATACCAGGCAGTGTTGCTTACTCACCAGCCGTCATTAAAACCCTTTCATTGCAACTTAGGTGGTCTGTGCACTTTGAGAATCCAAGAATAGTAGAGATCATGAAAGATCTATTCTAATGTCCTCATTTTACAGATGAGAAAACTGAGACCTACCGAGGAGGGTAGATTTCCACCAAGCTTCTGTGTTGAATTAGAGGCAGATGCTGGGTCCAAGAGCCTGGTCTTTGATTTTAATATTGGGCACCTATCTGCCATAAAAAGTGCCTCAAATGTGCTATAGGGGCCTCTGGAATGCACAGCATGGGTTTGCTAATATAGGTGGGATGGGGGCTGCAGGAGAGCAGCTAAGAGATATGATTCTGCTGTAGGCAAACAGGCCTCGCAAACAGAGCTCAGAAATCAGGGGGGCACTTGTTTGGACTGGCTAGACCTGAGTCATCCAATTAAAACAAGAACAGGTGCCCCAGAGGCTGCAGCTCCTCCTCCCCCCTGCAGTTTGCACTAACTTCTAATAACATTTTATTAAAATTCTCTGGGTCCTGATTAATTTTCCTGGCTGCTTCCTTCGTATTGCTCTCCTGGCCACGACGTAAGAACAGTGAGTGCCCAAACCAATGCCGTGAGCAGTTGGGCTCAACTCATTTGGTCTGAATGGCTCTCTGTCCTCTGCTTAACGAAGCTTTGGGGATTTCTCTCCATGCTTTTTGAGGGCTGATGGGAGATGGCACCTGCTGGTGTCTGAGAAGATGGGCATTACCAAGACCTCACCCTCTGGGGTATCGTCTGTAAGATGATCGATTTGGTTCCTGGAGGCTCTACGTATCAGCTAAGGGAGGAAGAGGAGTCACATTTGCTGAGTGTCTGCTGTATGCAGAGCATTTTTCTGTGTCCTTAGAGCATCCTGTGCATTCTTCTAACACAGAGCTGCTGAGATCTGTTTTCCCAAAAGCACTGCGAGCAACATGAGGGCAGGCAGAATGTCTTCCTCATAGCTGAACTGTCAGTCAGTCTCACTGGGATGGGCAGCTCACAGCAAATTCTCAAAAATGCGTGTTCAGTTGATGAATGTCTGTGCCGTGATAAACATGGGCTTTGCTATTCAGTGCTCACCACCCCCACTCCCATTCTTATTTCCGTTTTACAGATGACGAAGGCAAGGCTCAGAGGGACTTACCTAAGGACACACATATAATCTGTACAGGTCTTCATGACATGAAAATGATCATGATCTTTCCACTGAGTAAATGTGCTGTCCACTTCCAGGGACAGTGTCTTATCCCTGGGACCTGCTGAATTTCAGCCTGCATCTGCCTTTGGAAGATACACTCACGTGTTTTGGACTTATCCCCATGGCAGATGGATGCTGCAGTATCAAGCTTGGCCTGTACTGGAAGTATTTTTGTGGACTGGGAGGTGGCTTCAGAAAGAGCAGACGTGGATGTGGTGGCATGCCACCTGGTGTGTGAGGAACTGTGACAGGAGAGCAGGTGATTCAGGAATTATCTTCTTGGTACAGCATTACGGTTTGGCCTTGCCCTGTCAGTGTGTGAGCGCTGTCTGGAAAATATCCAGCCATGCACTCGGAGAAAACAGCGGCGAAGTAGGAAAGGAGCAGGAAGAGGCAAGGCTTTGGGAGCCAAAGCGAAGACTGGACAAGTGGAAAGCAGAGAGTTTTCAGTCTGGTGAGCGTGGCTGCAAATGAGCTTCAGAGGGACCAGGTATTGTCCTGAAAACACATGTAAAATTAGCATATGTCTATGTCACTGGAAAGAGGGTACAGAGTTTGCAAAACTGGTTGGGGCTGACTAAAGGCAAGTCATGGAGACCTAGGACCAGAGTTCCAGAATGGGGAGAGGGGACCTAATACGTTCCCCCAAATTGGATTAGGAAGATGGCTCTATGGACAGGCTATAACTGAGTGCATGACATGTTTACAGTGTTACTTTAAGCTTTTTAAAAGACCCTTTGCAATATTATTTTACTGAATCCTCACAACAGTGCTTTGAA
The DNA here is from genome assembly GCA_004026885.1 of Lyroderma lyra. Lineage (NCBI taxonomy): Eukaryota > Metazoa > Chordata > Mammalia > Chiroptera > Megadermatidae > Lyroderma > Lyroderma lyra. The sequence goes on from PVJL010003927.1 coordinate 59,002, forward strand.
GGGGACCCTATATCACCTCCATTGTTTTAGATGAGGAAACTGAGGCACATAGAGATTATGTGAATTGCCCAAAAATACATCATTTACAAATGACAGAGCCATGAATCTAATTCCTGAACGCGTCATCTCAACTATACCCTGTACGGCCTCTCTAGAGGAGTAAGAGCAGTCCATCAGAGGTGGTAGAAGCACATTTGTGTGGCTGCTTAGGTCACGTGACTGTACGGCTCCATCGCTTCCCACATGGCCTCAGGTGGGGCGCTTGAGCTAACTCTGTGGGGAGAACCCTAGTGGATAAGAGCAGGGGATATTGCCAGTCTCAGAGAACCACCCTTGGAGGGTGGCAGCAGGACGGTCCTGGAGCCTTACGTGGCCTTCTGTTCATGTAGGAGCATTCTGGAAAGACTGTGTGAAAACGGAGACTGCAGTTTAGATTTACCCAGAGAGAGTTTCACAGATGACCCTTTCCTCCCTTACCTTGACCCATGTCGCCTTACCTGGATCTTCTTCTGTTGTTTACGTGAACAGCAGAGCTTCATGGAAAAGTGGAACGAGTGTAGAGTTTAGTCACATAGGCCTGGGCTCCACTCCCAGCTCATGTTCCTCCTCAAGCAGATTCTTACTGTCTCACAGCCCCCTTTTCCTGCTCTGTGACCCTGGGGCAAGGGCCACCTAGTACCGCCTACCTGAGAGGGCTCCCGCGAGGAGTCACTGAAAGGATGAGGGCACGCACCTCACAGGTAATAAACACTCAGTACGTGGTAGCTGTTGATTTCCTTCTTACCCCAAGGAGGACCATGTCCACCCTGTGCAGATACAGCCCTTGACCCAGAATCCATTCTTTTGCCAGCCCCTCTTGAACTCCTTTTAAAACCTAACTCCTCTAACAGAATATGAACTTCGCTTCTCCAAATTCTTCATAAATTCTTCTCCTTCAAGGAGTCAGGGAGACATCTGTTATCCATCTCAATCAGAGAGAGAGAAAGGGGTAGAGAGAGAGAGAGAGAGAGAGAGGATACTTTAGTGATGTGCTGTATCATAGCAGGCTTGTGTCATCTCATGAAAGCTGATTGTTAAAGTTTTATGTGTCGTTATGTTGTTCGAAGAGCTTTCCATATGCTAACTAACTTAATCTCTACAACAACTTTTTAAGGTTGTCACTATTATTCCCATTTTACAGGCGAGGGGCCTGGGAAGGTGAGCTGCCCAAGGTCACGTCACTAGCTGGTGGCAGAGGTGGGGTGTAGACCCGCGCAGGCTGACTCCCAGGCCTGTGCTCACAGTCCGTTCTGCTGCCCCTGGATGGTTCTTGTGTGGATCCTATGGCTTACTTATGTAAAGTGCTTGGCCCAGTGCTTGGTACTTAGCAATGGCTTGGTAGATATTAGCTGTTATTAATGGATATCAAGGATCTTAAGTTTTTTGAGATCATCAGAAGCTAATGAAAGCTGTGGATGCTTTTCCCCTAAAAGATGCACAGTATGTACAGCACACGCACACACACACACACACACACACACACACTCACTCACACTCACACTCTGAGGATGCACTACTGGAGGATCCATGGGCTCTCCAATACTCACTGATCCCGAGGCTCCCTCCTTCGGTCACTTACCCTACATCAGCCGTCTGCTCCTCCTTCCCAACAGTCCTTGAGCACTCTGCAGATGGTGGCGAGTTTCCTTTGTGTTCCTCTTTTTCTGGCAGATCCCCCACATCTCTTTAACTCCTCTCTGGGGACTGTTCGTTGACCCTGCCCAAGCCACACACGTCCCTGTGGATAAGCTCTGGTTTACTTTGTGTTTTTCACAGTGTGGGGTCCAGAATTGGGTCACGTTTAGTCTTCTTCATTTTTCCTGATCTCTCTGCCAGCTGGTATTTTTTCCTGGTCTCTTTTTCCTCTGGTGTCCCATCTCCAGGGGACTGCACAGGCCCTCTGGCACCTGGGATAGAAAGTTGAGCTACAGTTCTAACACTGCTGTCTTCACACACACATGCCATGGCACCCCCTCCAGATACATCCCAGGAAAAGAACTCTGAATGTGTGAAGCGCATCTCGAAGTTTCTTTATTCGCTTCATCTGAACTGCAGAAATCTACTTTGGCTTCCTCCTGCTTTTGAAAATCTGTTCGTGTCCTTGTTCCTCTTAACCCCTGAACCCCTGGCCAGCATGTCTGCTCTCCAGGCCTTAGGTTTAGCTCTTACTTTGTCCTGACACAAGAAGAATAACAACGAATAAGAAGGACTTAGCTTTTCTGTATGTGTGACATTTTGTATGCACTACCTCATTTCACTAAACCCACACGACCAGTCCATGAGGTAGGGGTTCCAAAGGAAACCAAAGCTCAGAGAGGTTAAGTAACTTGCCCAAAGCTTCATAGAGAACAGCGGGCTAAGTTAGAGTTCAAACCCACATCTGGAAACTCGCAGTCTGCACGCTCTTCCTTGTGCACTGATTTCTTTTCCTGCATAGCAGCATCTGACATGTGGCCCCTCCCCTGGATACCTGCACTGATCAGTGGCTTTAGGAGTTTACAGTGTTTCTAAGACTTAAAGGAAATCCAGTCGCCAGGAGTTGGGAAAATTCTTGCAGGTGGAAGATGTCCCCAGATTTCACAAATGATACCACTCAGGTCACCTGGGGCTCACTGACACAGGGCTGTGGACCCTTGGAGAAAATAAAGCCAGCCTTCCTTGCAAGGGTCCTGAGCGGGATAGTCCAGAAAGCCCTTCTGTAGGGAATGCACTGCCTAAAACCTGACAGGTTAAGCATCCTCTGGCTTCGGTGGCTCACTGGTGGCCCCTAGTGGCCAGCGGCTCTAACTGCCGTGAACAGTGAGCCCTGCCTTGGCCCAGGCCACCCGTCCCCTGGCGGTGTGCCCTACGGAGTTCTAAAATACCGCATTAATGCCTCTTCAACGTGTGTTGCAGCACTGGGACAGAACAAAATGGCCAAGCCTAAAACTCTGGGCAAAGAGCATCTTACGATAGGTGATGTAATCTATAAAATCAGGGACCACGCTGTCATTAAAGCCATTCCCTTTTTACCATTCCAGCCCACAGACCTGGAAGATAGATGTCCCATTATCCCAGTTTAGCTGCTAAGTAAACTGAGGTTCAGAGCGGCTGAGTAAGTAGGTCACACACTGGTTGGCAGGTAAAATCGCGCAGGTCTGTGTGGGCACAGGTCCATCTACGTGAACAGGGAGGCCAGGGGCCTCACCTGGGTAGTTTATCGGTCTAGTCCTGAGAATAATAATGGAAACTAGCTCTTAAGGATTCATTCTGTGCCTGTGCCGGGCACGTACTATGTGCTCTCACCTGGAATACCTCATTCTTCCTAGCCACCTTGTAAGATCAACATCTCCAGTTGACAAATGAGAATGTGGATTCCTAGCAAGGTCATCACAGCCAGAGGTTATACAGTTAGAGGAGGAGCTGGGAATTAGGAGTCAGTTTATTTGAGTCCAAAGCAATTGCTTTGCCCTGGGGCATTTTAATTTATCTTAACGTATTACGTGCATGTACGTTCTCCTTGTAGCAAATCGGGGTTGTTGGTCATAGTCTTCACTCTCCTTAAACATTCCATCCCCCTTCAGATCCTGCTGCATGCTAATGAGGGCTTTGACTGATAAGAACTCAGGGACAGTGGGACTCTATTGCTCAGTGTCCCTCAGAACGCAGACTTTGTAGCTGGGAGCAAGTCTGCTCTGCTTTGTGTGTTCGATGCTCTCAGATACCCTCTCTGACGGCTGGTGGGATGTAGGTGGGGAGGCAGTCTTGCAGGGTTTCCGTTAGAGAGGCCATGGAGACAGTATAGTCGAATGGTCATGAGGCAGGCTTTGGAGTCAGGAGACACTGCAGCAGTTCCATTTCACATTTACTTTCCTCATCCACTAAACGGACACAACAGTGCCCACCTCATAGGGCTGTTGAAGGAATGAAATAAGGCAAATGTGTATGATACTCCTAATACAGCACCAGCCACAGGCTAAGTGTCGCTCCTGTACTGATGAATGAGGGAACCCACAGTGACTTGCTGTGGTTCCTTGGGCAGGTTAACAAGAGCAGCACTAACCATGGAGAGTTCTGGCCCCTTGTCTAGTGTTAGCACATGTGATTAGGTTGTTTCCCTTGCAACATAAAGCAGTGGACGTAGGGGTTGAAGCAAGAACAATGTGCTGATGGAAGACAGCCAAAGCAAAGACGTCTCCCTTCCATTGGGATAAAATGGGTGGGAGGACATGGTGACAAAGCCTTTACCTGGAGCCATGCCACCCAAATCCCTTGCCGGGAAAGTACTGAGTCTTGGGAGCAACAGGGAACACAGCCATGAAGGCATTAATTTGCCTCAAAAGGAATTGCCGTGACTTAATGGCTTTATCAAAGCCGTGGTGTTTTTAGCCCATTGATTCCTGTTTACTTTCATTCTGGGCTCTGCAGGAGCTGTGCCACTGCTGTACCTGGTCCTGTCGATTAGCCAGAGTCCCTCCTGCGCTGGCCCAGGACTTGTCCTTCTTCACGTGTGTCACCATCGTTTCTTGCCCCCTGCTTTCCATCCTCATCGCCCCCACCCCGTGTGACCGGGCCGGATGCATGCACACAGCCCTAGAAAACCCTCAAAGTTCCTTGCTAATTGGAAATAATGGCATCACTTTAGGGCTCTGTGTTCTGGTTGTAAACCACACTTTTGCTGCAGGATTTATTTTCTTAAAATCAAGCTTTGAGAGAGACTCTTTTAATTGGGGGGTTCTTTTGGATGATTGGCCTGGGTGGCCATACTGGGGGTCTGTTTAGGAATGTTTTTTCAAAATCTGATGTGCACTAGAATAACATGGGATCTTGTATACAAGGACATTTCTGCGTCCAAATATATTGACTCAATAGGTTGCTGAGTCAACTTCACAGGACATAAAATCAACCATCCTGAAGTGAGCAATGCTGTGGCATCCAGTACCTTCACAGTATTATACAACCATCATCTCTATCTGGTTCCCAAACATTCTCCTCACCCCTAAGGAGACCCCACATTCATTATGTAGTCACTCCCCATTCCCCATGCCTCCCCAGCCCTTGGCACTCATTCATCTGCTTTCTATCTCGGTGGACCTACCTACTCTGATATTTCACATAAATAGGATCATCCAGTATTTGCCCTTCTGTGTCTGGCTTATTTCACTTTGCATAATGTTTTGAAGTTCATCCATGCATAGTACCTCTCAGGACCACAGTCCTTTTTATGGCTGAATAATATTCCATTGTGTGTGCATGCCACATTTGTTCTGTAGCAGGTGGTCTTTGGTCTACACTTTGGGAACCACTGGCAGCAGAGGTAACTGGGTTTGGTCCAGGCAGCCTCATGCCTTGTTGGACTGGTGTTTGGAGAGTGGCAGGCCCTTTGGAGATGGACCTGGCAGCGCCTGACCAGAGGATGTCCAGTCAGTAGGACAAAGCATTGTGTCAGAGCATAGATAGAAACTCAGGTAAACAGTACAGTGAAATGCAAGTGAGAGAGACCTGCATTTGTGTCCCAACTCTGCTGACAGCAGGCAAATTAAACACCCGCTGATCGTCCTGTTCCTCATTCATACATGGAATAACATCACTCTCATAGCATTGTTATTTGGATTAAATGGAATCATTTATATAGGGCCTGGCACAGGGTAAATAAAGTGAACCCCAAAGTGGCCATGATTTTTATTACTTTTCCAGAAAGGGCATAATGTGCCATTGGAGTCTGGCACGGATAACTTGCACAGACAGAAGGACACGCTCTCAGTGGGGTTAGCTGCTGTCCCAGGATCCCAGAGCATCTCCACGAGAACTCAGGAGAGCAAGGCATGGCCCCTGGTGTGGGAGAATCAAGAGTCCCAGTTTCCACACGGGATGCTTAGTCCCAGCAATGAGGCAGGAGCCTTGTTTTTCACATGGGATGTGCTCTCAGAATGGAAACAGTAACAGCACTGCACTGGTCAGTATTGTCACTGCTGGTCTGACGTCCCTACCAGGCTGTGTATGCAGGGAGTGGGAGGGCAGGGGTTATGTCTGTCGTCTTCACTACTCTGTGCATAGCACATGTGTGGAGTATGCAGTTGATAAACATTGGTATTTGTTACGTGTAGGGGTCGATGGGTGGAGGGATGAATGTTGTTACTCCTAAATTAGCTTAGGGCTCCTCAAATTCTTCATCAGCCTCATGTATACTCTGCCCGAGGTACCCCTCTAATGAATCTATTTGGAAATTTCCAAAATTCTTAAAAATGCACACACACCTTTTGACCCAGCAGGTCAGTTCTTATAAGTATTTAACCTAAGCAAATCCTTAGTGGCTCAGAAAGTTCATGACCCAAGAACATTAATTATGAGATTATTTGAAATAGCCAAAACAGTGGAAATAATTTGTAATCCCACAAAAGGTGGGCTAGTTAACTACAGAGTGTTTCAAAGCCATAAAATATAATGAAGAAGATTGTTTAATAACATGAGAAAATGCCCACGTTATGTAGTTAGTGAAAGAAGCAAGTCACATAACAAAATTTTGCTGTAATGCCACTGTGCATGTGTATATTTGTGCATGTGTATACAACACAGGGAGGAGATATACTAAAATATTATCTGTTGCTCTGAGTGATTAGAGATTATTTTATTTTTGAGCTTTTTGAGCTTTTATGTCATTTTCAGGGTTGTTAATTTGAAAATGTAAACAAATATTAGAAAATAATAATGAGTATTATTAAGGATTATTTCTGATAAGAATTTGGATCTTAGATCCCTGAGGGTACTCAATGGCTTTGTCAGGACTGGAAAGCTACGGGGAGGGGCTGGGGACAACAAGACATCAACTAGGCTTTGTAACATTCCAAGAGTAGGACATGCTCTTGTTTTGCTGAAAGAGAGGGTGCTCTGCACCCCCTTCCATGCCCTGCACTTTATCGTCTGCTACTTGTTAGCTTTCAGTACACTCAGGCTATAGTAGCTTTTAGGTCTACAGGATCCGTGTTGTGTGCTCCACGGATCAGCCACTCACTGATTTCAGGCAGATAGGTTTAAACCTTGCCTGGGCTGACCTGCCTATGTAAGTTAATTCTGTCCGGTGTTCTAGGAATTTAGAAGAAGAACGCCCGGTCTGAGAGAGCACAAACAGAATAAGTACTTCTGTTAAAAGGGAAACAAGATGACAGACAACTCTTGAGCAGCTTTCTAGATTTTAAGTTAGCTGATCACAGGTACCCTCCCGTCCAGGCCCGAGGTCTTGCTCCTGGTCACGCTGCTCGGCCAGGCTTCATCTTCTTTGAGAGCAGGTTCTCCTCAGAAGCCTGTGGGTCTTTTACACCAACTCGTGTCTTCTCGTCGCTCTGTTGGAATTCTCCGATGTGTTGGGGTCCGAGATGTGGACATGATTCGGACGCATGCCAGGACCTGTACAGAACTTGCAGATCAACAGTGGTGATATATTGTGGGGTGTATTTTAAAGAAGGAAGGTGCTAAAAGGAACGTGCAGGAATTAATGGAGCTTCTAAAGTGACATGAGGTGCAGTCTGAGAGATGAGTAGGAGTTCTTTAGGAGTACAGAGAAGACACACCATCAGGGGCAGAGGATATAGTCACTGAAACTCACCAAGGCAAGAGGTAACTCAGTGTGGGACAGGAAAAGCTCCCATCAACGAAGAGGGTGTGCAAAGGTGTCGCAGGGCCCAAGCAGGGCAGGGGCTTGTAGTTCACAGTCAGGAGTTGATCATTTTTATCGTGTGGCTCACAGGTTGTCATTGAAGGGTTTTAAGCAAGGAAATAACATCTAGTAATCTCTCCGTTAATCTGTGAGTTCCCTGAAGGCGAATGTTTGATTTGGAGTCATCTCAGTGGTTGTCTTCTTCAGCACCCAATACAGTCACTTATTTATAATAATAGCTAACATTTTAGCAAAGGTTAACTTTTAAACCTTTTATTATGAGTCTGACACTGTGCTGAATGCCTTATACGGTATACTAGTTAGGGTTCTCCAGAGAAACGGAACCAATAGAAAATCAGTCCGTCTTTCTCTCTCTCTCCTTCTTTCCCTCCCTCCCGGCCCCTCTACATTCTCTCTCTCCCTCTCTCTCAATCCAGAGAGATTTATCATAAGGAATAGGATCACATAATTACGAGAGGGAGAAATCCCAGGATTTGTAATTGGTGAGCTGGAGACACAGGACAGCCAATGTGTTCGCTCCAGTCCTAGCCTGAGAGACTGAGAGCCAGGCAAGCCGTTGGTGTGAGCTTCAGCCTGAGAGTGGGCAGGCCCGAGCATAAAGAAGCGCTGATGTTTTAGTCTAGGTCTGAAGGCCAGGAAAGGCCAGTGCTCCAGCTCATGTCGTTCTTTTTCAGGCAGGAGGAGTGCCCTCTTACTGAAGGAGGGTCAGTGTTTTTGTTCTCTTGAGGCCTTCAACAGACTAGATGAGGGTACCCACATTAGAGAAGGCGATCTGCTTCACTCGGTCTACTGGTTCACTTGATAATCTTATCCAACCACACACACACACACACACACACACACACACCCAGAGCAGTGTTTGATAAACCATCTGGGCACCCTTCCCTCTGTTCCACCATCACAACTCAGTCAAGTTAACACACAAAATTAACTATCACACATTATATAATTTATATAATTATATAATTTAATTTGCATAGTGATCTTGCAAGGTTATTTCTATTTTCATTCCTGTTTTAAAGGTGGGGAAACTAAACCTTAGAAAGTTTTTGTCACGTCTGCAAATAACAATACCTGGTACATGGTAAGGCTGGGGTTCAAACCCAGGCAACTGACTCCTGGGGCCACATTCTTAACCACTATGCTATAATAAATGTTTTAAAATTGATCACTTACAGACCTTTCGTATAGAAATTTAACAAAAATATAATCACTAATAAGAGATTAATTATATTAGACATCCATTAATTCCTACAAAATGAGTAAATAAACACACTGTTAACATGTCTTTCAATAAATCCATTTTATAAAATTTTTCCTTATTCTGGAGAAGACAGACAAGATGCAGTGAGGGAAGTTACTCAGCAAACATGAATTAGTCTGGTAGAGAATTCAGTTTCTCTTTCACAGTGAGTGTCTGTTTACATTTCAAAAAAAGAAAAAAGAAAGAAAGAAAAGAAATGAGCACCTTCAGAAGTGGGGACAGTCAGGACGCTCAGCATTAAGATGTCTGTGTTGTGAAGAGGAGACAGATGTAGCCCACTGACAGTAGGACTTGATTCTTGGAAAGAAGTGCTGTGAAATCATTTTTGGGGTACTGTCCTCAGTGTGTCTAAATGAGGTTAGAGTCAGCTAAACTCATGCCAGAGTCCCAGGAGCCATAGGCTCTGCAGGTTGACCATCACTAGGTGGCAGGTCCTAGAAATACACTATGCAAATCAAATCCCACTTTCCTGTTGACTGTGGTTTACTAAAACATCCTTCAGTCTGCATTACTGGATTTTCTCTCTCTCCCACTCAGTTTTTCTGGGTAGTTTTTAATCGTTGAAATACACACTTACAGGTAGAGGAGAGCATTCTGAATCTGGCGAGTCACTTTGGAAGGGCAAATTCACCCTCTCCTTTATTCCAAGTTGCCATGCTTATTGTAAATGTCCTCAAATCAGGGCACATCTGGCTTTATAAAGAAAGCATGGAGGAAGCTTCTCAATTTAAGGTACAAGGATTCATTTTCTATCCTATTTACCCAATTACATAATACTTTGTCAAATATTTATTGATTGATTAGGCTATTATACACATGGAATATCATTAAGCCTTAAAAAAGAAGGAAATTCTGCCATTTGTGACAACATGGATAAATCTGAAAGGCATTATAGTAAGGAGCAAGTGAAATAAGCCAGACAGAGAAAGACAGACACTTCATAGTATCACTTATATGTGAAATCTAGAAAAGTCAGACTCTTGGCAACAGTAACAGAGTGTGGAATGTTAGTTGCCCAGGGCCTGGAGGTTAGTGGAAATGAGGAATAAGCTCTCAGTTATAAGGTGAATAAGATCTGAGGATCTAATGTACTACATGGTGTCTATAGTTGATAATACTATATTGTATAATTGAGGTCTTCTAAGAGCATAGAACATAATGTAAAAAAGTAAATAAGTGAGGTGATGGGTGTGTTAATTAGCTACAGTGTGAATCTTTTCATCATGATTACATATATCAAGTCATTACATAAACTTTAAATACAGGGTCCAGCACAAATAACACCCCTCTTTTTATGAGCTGGTAATCTATACCATATCTTTTATTACAAATCATAAGCATGTATGGTTATGCTTTTGTAATAAAATCATAACTCAAGTCTGGGTGTTTCTTCTGCCAGACCCTGTATGTTACTCTTTTGTCGGTTATACTTCAATAAAGCTGAAAAAAAAAAGGAAATATTTGAATAGTTAAGATTGACTGAGGTGAGAGTAATGTTGGAACTTTAGTGGCACAGGCTGGTGGGAAAGGATAGCCTAAGTCTGGGTAATAGTCTAATTTGTCATATCCAAGAGGCAGCTCCGAGCTAGAATAAGATCAGTATTCACCACTTAAGTGAATTCAGGGTAGGCAAATCTTTTTATTTGCGAAGAACTGAACCCGTTCACATTGGTTCAAGTAAAGGAGAGTTTTGAAAGTTTATAGGAGCATTTCACAAAAATGAAACACAAATATGTATTTTGCTTCAGAAAGGTATACGCTTTGCTGAAAAGGTCCTAGGGCTTGAGTTTTCTTCTTGTTCTGTTTGTTTGTTTTCTCTTTCTAGTGGCATTTAAAAATGTTGATTGGTTTCTCTCTGTAATACAACTTTCTAAGACAACTCTTCAGAAAGAACATGGCTGAAAATGACCATCTCATCCATGACTCCACATGACCTTTCAGTTTAAACATACACCAGTGTCTGATTCTAGTGTTATTTCTGTTGTTGTTGTTCAAACTCTCAAGCACTGATCACTTGCTAGCCAATTAATGGCTTGGCTTTCTTTTTGTTGCCTTTTGTGTGTGTGTGTGTGTGTGTGTGTGTGTGTGTGTGTGTGTGTGTGAGGTTGTACAGCTGACTGTGGCTAGCAGTGGATCACATGCTAAAACACACCCACATTCATCCACCCCTTCACCAGGGGTTAGGGGAGGATTTCTCTGAGAAGGGAGTGTGGGCTTACTCATATCCCATCATTATATCCCATGATGAATCCCAGGAAGGTGTCTTCTTTAAGTAGTGATATTGTCCTGAATCACAGAGGTGACTTGTGTCTGTTCCCTGTCACCTATGTTAAGCAGAACTCAAATCCATGGCTGAAAATTTGGGGCACAGGATTCAGTTACTAGAACAAAGAGCTTAGCATGTGTGTGATCCAGACTCCAGTCCTGCAGCCTTAGGTTGAGAACAGAATCCCAGTCTCAGAATGGGAGTAGGCGTGCAAATCCAGAACCAAAGTGGAGGTTCTGTCGAATGAATGGGCTAATACGCATGCATTACAGGAGGCTAATGACTTAGAGCAATGATTGCAAAATCTACACGAGGCATCAAAATCACCCAGGAGCTTAGTTTCAGAGCACCCACCCATATCTAGTATTAATAATCTGCTGAGAGCATTCTTTTGACAAGATGAGGTAGTAAACTGCATGGAGGGTGAAGTTTGAAAACCACTGAGTTACTAAGCCCTCAGCTACATGTACACACTAGAGTCTAAACCAACCTACAGCATCAAGGCCTAAGCCCTCTCACTTCCAGTCTAAGGCTCTTTTCTTTACATCCTTTGCTGTCTTTATAGTCCAAGAAGGATATCACAACATTCTCTTATATCAGAAAAAGTTTGTCTTAGTGTGACTATTAGCTTTGATCTCAGATGGTCAGGCTAGGTAGGACTCAGATGGGTATGTTGGGAGACTGAATTTTGAATCTGTGTGCCCATGACAACTAGGCTCTCTCAGTTAGAAGAGATTAGATGTTAATTTTTTTTTCCCCACGGCATACCACAACCACAGTTTGATAATGGCCAACGTTACCTGTCTGTGCCGGATCTCCTGGGAGCTCCACCTTAAGCTTCCCTAACTCCAGGAATGGGCTGGCTGCTAAAGCCCAGGGAAAGCAGAGCAGGGCAAAGCACACTTTGGCTTTTAAAGCTCCCTGCCCCCCACCAAAGTGACGCACATCACTGCAGTTCCTATGGCGTTGGCCAAATCAAACTCTAACTTCACGCAGGCAGCCGAGTAATCCTCCTATGGACTAGACTGGCGCGAAGACACCCATTCCCAAAGCCCAGCACAGGGACTTAGACTCATTTTTTATTACATCCCCAGCATTTAGAATAGTGTCTGACTCTTGGTTAGTGCTCAAAAATATTCATTGAATAAGTAAAGGAAGACATAAGTGGGTAAAACCACAATAGTTCGGGTCACCCAGGGTTAACTACGGTTCCTGGCCACTTTCTGGAATTGTCTTTCTTAGATTTTGGGAAATAACCCTAGAAAGGACTATGTTTGGGAAAGTTGTCTTCAGTGTAGACTATTTGTCATTGGGGAGCCCTGAGCTTGAGCAGGACCTGGGCTACCTGAGTCCCTAGTTGCATTTCATATTGGATGGGGGTGATGTTTTCATGTCCTATGAAGAGCATTTGGCCATTCAGTTTGAGTAGTTGTCTGGTTCTGGGGATATTAAAGTGCGGGAGGCGGAGGGGTTGGGAGTGGGGAGATACTCCGGAATTTTTATAACACATCTGAGAGTAACATCACAATAGTGAAAATGAACTTTGCAGAGGGATGCCATTGGTCCCCATTCAACCAAAATGATTACTTCTCTTGGGGTTAAATTGGTTTTTACATGAAATGGCCAAAAGACTCTGCTTAAATGACTATCCTGGGAGACTTGGCTCCCAGATCTGTAGGCACGTTAAATTTAACGGCCACTTCCCAGCTCCCTGCTTTGCCCCCAGTAAGCTGGGTCCTCAGAGCCACTTGACGCCAGGAGAACAAATGTCTGCAAGTGCCCCTTCCGTTTTGAAAACCTGCCCATAATCTAGCTAATTTGTAGTCGATCATGGGGAAGATAATGAGCAGGGAAACTTGAGGGAACCGGGGACAGAGTTGCTAGGAAACAGATTTACTTCTCACATCCAGACAAATAAACTGAAGACACGGTGTTAATGAAGTCTAGTTACTGACAACCTCAGTTGCAAGGACGCGCCCATGCAGAGGCAGCGCGACCATGAAAAGGCAGAGGCTCCGGCGCAGAGAGGAGCCGGCGTTCCACCCGCGATGGCCCTGCGTGGGGCAGGCGCGCCGGCTGAGTGAGGCCCTCGATGGGAAGGACCGAGCACAGTCTGGGCGTCAGTGAATGTTAGACCAAATAATTATTGATGTTATAAACATATGTATTTATAAATAATAAGTCACTCTTAGTCTCATCATCTTCTTTTGGGGTCTAGTGCTTCTGCTAATGGCAAACATGGCTTCCATTACTAGTTAGAGAATTTCTGCGTCTTAGCTGCTCATTCCACCTGGCCTCTGAGTGCAGGGTTGTGGAAGCAATTCGTCAGCTTCAAGGGATATCATGTCTACAGTGACCATGGTCCAGGCTTGTCATTATTGCTAGCGGCCATGCCCAGGTTCCCAGGGATATCTTTGGGGCTCCTTCTCTGCTGCTCCCTCCTTTTTTGTGTGTGTGCCTCGAATCCCAGTCATCTCAGCAGCCAGCCTCGAGCACTGATCGCTGTTTCCTCAACCCCCAAAACGGCTGCTGTCTGCTTCGCTCCATTTCTCTGCATCACAGTTTGGCAGAGCGCCCCAAGGAGAAAGCTGGTGTAAATGCAAGTGCTTCACCTCCTGCGCTTCCCTACTCTTGAGGCTCCCAGACCTGCATTGGTGCTTGCCCAACATCTGTAAACAGCTGTCTTAGATATTTCGTCCAGCTTCTCCAGCAGAGGTCATCTGAGGCCAGCTCCTCCATCAAGACCAGAAGTGATCCTAGCTTCCTCCATGCTTTGACTTTATTCAATGAAATAAGGTAACAAAGAATCCTCCAAGTAAACAGGCAGAATAATAAAATAATAACAGATTGGGATAAGTTCTATGAAACAAGCAAGCAAAGGGCCTGGAATCAAGATGAAAGATGGGCAGAGAGCACAGGACTTGGGGTATGATGGTCAGAGGAGGCTACTCTTAGGATGTTTTAATTGAGATTTAAATGATAGATCAGACCTTACTTATGGGGGGAGAACAAATCAGCGTTCTAAATAGAACTATAGATTCTGAATGAGGGGTGCTTGCCACATTTTATGCTGCACAAACACGAGCTCAAGTTTCATTTGATTGGAGTGCCATCTTTCTAAATAGTTGATTCATTGTAAGTGTTCCTAAGATGGGGGTGTCTGGAGCCCATGAGAGGGGAGGAATGAAGAAGCCCTGGCCGTGATTAGGGGTGGGTACGGGGCAGCATTTGGGGGTACACTAGCATGAATGCTGTCTTCAAATACCTGAAGGCTGTCATGGAGAGGATGGGAAATACTCTAGCACGTGGGTTGGCAAACTATAGCCCAAGGGCCAAATCTAGTCACACAGCCTGCAAACTTAGGATGGATTATTTTTTTACATTTTTAAGGAATTACATTATCAATGGTCATATTAGTGCAGCAAACCCTCACTTAACATTGTCGATAGGTTCTGTGACTTTAAGCAGAACAGTGTCTAATGAAACCAATTTTACCAAAGGCCAATTGATAAAAACAGGAGTTAAGTTCCTGTGGCATCTCATCACCATTATAACCGAACATATATAGTGATGTTTATTTGATGACCTGCTGTATCTACATAACAGCCTCAGTTTTGTTGGTCGGCCTAAGCTTAATTTATTATTTTTATTCTTTAAGAAAATATTTGCCCACCACCTGCTCTAGATCAATTGAGGAACTTAATGTGCTGTAGCTAAAGAAATGAGTAGTAAATTGGAATGAAAAATTCTCTAAGGGGAAGGTATTTTCCTGGATGGGGCACTGGAGGGAATGTCCTCATGAGTCTTCTTGTGCGTCCTCTCACCTGGGGTGGTTCTCCACCGACTCAGCTCGCGCGCACGAGGACAGCGTTTGGCTTCTTGAGACCAGTGAACGCGTGCTGGGCCAGCTGGCTAAGGTCTTGATTCTGTGAAGTTGGACAGTTTTCTGTTCAGCTGAGAGAATAGTTGGATTTGGAAACACCCAATTAGTGACTGTAACTAATACATTGTTTTGCTGAATTAAATTATTTTCTCATCCCTCCAACTGGATTTAGAGCATAGATACAATTCCTGAGGAACAGATTTGTGTTAGAAGTAAACCTGGTACAGGTCACCAACAAGCAGGGCAGGACTAGCTTATAGTCTAGTAAGCTATAGGCTACTTCTCTGGGAACTAGGCCATAGGCCCGGGTACTTCCAAAGGAAAATGCTAATTTCAGAGGATCCTTTCCTAGCAAAAACCAAGCAGGTGATGGAGCATCCTGGTATAGGGTATAGACTTCATTCATTTGTTTGTTTATCTAATAAGGAACTCATGGTCTAATGGGAAATAGAAAAACAAAGTAGTAAGCATATAGGACATTAACTTAGTTTTTGTTTTTGTTTTTGTTTTTTAATGTATAGCATTATGTCCAAGTACTACAAAACAGAATAGGCATGCATGTAGCTTGACTTTGAGGGAGGTTAAAGATCATTTTTTTTGGAAAAGATGGCATTTGGATGAAATCTGAAGAATGGGTCAAGGTCATTCAGAGGCAGCGCGTAGGGCAGCCGTGCAGGTGTGTACGTGGGAGGACTTAGGCAGTAGTAGAACCTTGAGTCAATTTGGTACATTTAGAAAACTTTAGAAAGTTCCATATCCCTATCATAGCAGTGAGAAATTAGGGAATTTCAGCCTGAGGCCAGTGGGGATCTACTGAAAGATAGTAACAGTGACCTGATTATATTTGAATTTTAAAAAGATGGTTCTGGTAGCGGCAATGGGGAGGTGTGTGGAGCAGAGTAAGCCCAGCGTTTGGGGGATATGTTAAGATTGCTGTTGCAGTTATCCAAGTGATAAGTGACAGGGATCTAGGCAGTACTGAGGGTGGTGGGAAGAGTGGGGTGCAGTACCAAGGTGCTCAGATTCATAGGAGTGTTTATTGCTTGCATGTGTGCAGGGAGGGACGAGCAGTCAACACCTCCATGCGGATGTATCTTGAATGAGATGACCCCTGCAGGATCGATGCATAGACAACTGAATGTAAGGGAAGGGAGTATTAGTCATATAAAATAGTTCTGAGAACCATGAGAGTAATGACTTGGGAATCAATGAAGGCTTCATGAAATAAGTGATATTTGAGAAATAGAGAGTTAGAACTTACAGTCCCACCCACCTACCACTCTCCTCTGGGAAGAGAAGTGGGGCTGGAGATTAAGTTCATTGCCAATGGTCAATGATTTGATCAATCATGCCTATGTAATGAAGCCCCCATAAAAGCTCAAAAGAACTGGGTTCTGAGGTGCATTTGGGTGGGCATGGAAGCTCCTCATCCCTCCCCAGCGCCTTGCCTTGGCATCGCTTCCACCTGGCTCTTCCTGGGTTATGTCCTTTTACAATAAACTGGTACTGTAGCAAGTGAAATGTTCTTTTCTAAATTCTGTGAGCTGCTCTACCAAATTAATTGAACCTCAGGAGGGGGGCTGGGAACCTCTGATTTATAGCCAGTTGGTCAGAAGTATATGAGGTCTGACAATTAAGTTCTCAAACTCATCCTAGAAAAGGTGTAACATACCTCTTTGCTGATTATCACTCCAGTCACCTTCGAAGTACTGCCCTTGGGAAGTTATGCACTGATGCAGTGCCCAGTCCACCCTTCAAAGCTGTTTTGGAACTCTTTTTCTGGAATGGCCATAAGAGCTGTCATTGTATAACCCTTGCGTCCTGACTGTCATCAATGTGTCTTCCTTTCAATATTTTCTTTATCTACAGGTAAAGGAAAAAGTCACTGGGGGCCAGATCAGCTGATTAGGGAGGGTGTTCCAATACAGTTATTTGTTTTCTGGCTAAAAACTCCTTCACAGACAGTGCTGTGTGAGCTAGTACATTGTTGTCATGCAAGAGCCATGAGTTGTTGGTGAAAAATTCAGGTTGTTTTCATCTAACTTTTTCTTGCAGCCCTTTCAGCACTTCTAAATAGTGAACTTGGTTGACTGTTTGTCCAATTGGTACAAATTCATAATGAACAGTCTCTCTGATATCTAAAAAGGTTAGCAACGTTAATTTGGCTCTTGATTTGGACTGACACAACGCTTTTGGTCATGGAGAATTGGCTGACTTCCATTGTGCACTTAGACACTTTGTTTCAGTGTCATATGGTACACTCATGTCTCATCACCAGTGATAACACGGCTCAAAACATTGTCTTGCCTCTCCAAAAGGTCTTGGCAAACTTCGCCTCTCCTTTGTTTTTGCTCATTGGTGAGCTCCTTCGAGACCATTTTTGCACACACTTTTCTCATGCCAGGATTTTCAGTAAAGATTTTCCTATTTCTCTATAGATGTCTGCTTGGTCTGCTATGCTTCTCACAGTCAGCCAATTATTTTGACACACAAGTTGATGAATTTTTGCAATGTTTTCATCAGTTCTGCTTGTTACTGACTGCTCTGACCTCTCTTCATCAGTGATATTTTCTCTTCCCTCAGAAAAATGTTTAATCAATTTTTAACTGCTATTTTCTTCATGGCATTATCCCCATAAACTTGGACTAACATGTTCCTGATTTCACTTCCACTCTTGCCAAGTTTAACAAGAAATTTAATGTTTGCTCATTGTTCTAATTCAAGCTCTGACATTCTCATGATGGCACTCAAAAACAGGCACCAGCAATAATGAATGCCACTCAGCAAGACGCCTGCACATGTCGACATGAACACAGCTGTGAGACACAGATATACCAAGGTTATGACACCTTACTGAGTTGTCTGTACAGTGCTGCCAATGTAAGCGCACAGTGGCAAGTTTACAAACTTAATTGTCAGACTGCATGAGTTGTGACCGGTGTCTGAAGGGCAGGGAGGTGGGTAATCTTATAGGACTGAACCCTTAACCTCTGAAATCTGATACTGTCTCTTGGTAGATAGTGTCAGAATTGAGTTGAATTGTAAGACACCCAGCTGATGTCCTAAGAATTGCTTGTTAGTGTGAGGAACTCCTTCCACCCACATTGGAATTGCTACTAAAAGCTATTTAATAGTTGCTCAGTAAGTACTTATTGAATGAGTGGATTACCGAATGGTAGACTTCTAGGATGTCAGAGTTTAAGTGCTCTTAAGAGACTAATCTAATGATCACAATTGGCTGACGGGAAGATAGAGTTCCAGAAAAGGGAAGTGACTTACCTATATGTTTTTAATTTATTTATTCATGTTGCCCAATATAAGTTTTATTTTTTAGCATGATTATTTGGGCAATGGAGAACAACCCATGTCTATAAGTGGCTCATGACAGTTTTGCTTGTATACGTGAAATGTGTATATTATTTTGTGTATTAATATCATTTAAAAATTTTGCCCCTAGCACTTTGGAAAGTGTCTTAAGATCCATTTGCTGATCTTAAGTCCTCAGAGACTGAAAACAAACTAAAAATAGGAAAATCTTGTAGTTTTTGTTAAGCATGTCATTGAAATACAGAAATAGCATTAGTTTTCTTTCATTGCTTTCTCTTCATTTTGTTTTCATGATACTATTCCTTACACTGTTGCAAGAGCATAGTAACTGTCTCCCTTCATCTAGTTTACTATCTATAATCTGGTTTACATTTGGACAATTGAATCTTCCTAAATCTCAGCTTTGATTATATATGATCAAAGGGTTGTCCGGAAAGTATCAAGCTATATAATATGAAAAATAGAGGTATTTATGGCTGGATTTTTTCCAGACAGCCTGCATTTATTTCCCCCACTTAGATGCTTTATCCTGTCTTCAAATGTCTACAAAGTAGGCCCAAAACCGCTTTAATGGGTCCTTGCCTATCTTTCCAGCTTTATTTCTGTTTAACACATAGACCAAAGTTTCTCAAACTTTAAAGCACACAAGGAGTTATTTGGGGGATCTTACTGCAATGCAGATTCTCATGCAGAAAGTCTGGGGTAGAAACCCGGGTTCTTGCCTTTCTAGTAAGTTCATAGGTGATGCTGATAAAGCTAGTCCAAGAACCACACTTGGAGTGGGAAGGCCCTGACAACACTAAGCCTTTCTCCTGTATGCACGCATCTCTCATTTTATTGTCAGGCATTCAATAACTGTCTTTCCTTCACTGGAGAGTACGCCCCAGAGGACCCTGTCAGGTCTGTGGGTTTCACCACTGAGTCCTTTGGCACCTGTCAAAATGAATCTGAGATTCTTAACATTCTAGCTTTGGACAGGGCCTCATTTACCCCTTCTCGTCAGACTACAGGCCGTGAGTTGAATCCAGAGAGAGACTGTGACCTCTTTGGGGTGACACCACGGGTTAGTGCAGAGCTGGGACTAGGAACTGGTCTCTGAAATAAATACCTCCAGTGGCACAAAACTTCAAGTAAAGTTCTTCGGAGAAGTAGCACATTATTCAGGACTTGCCCCCTGGGTAGTAGGTACTTAACATAGCACTCCCACTGCAAGCCCTTTGGCAAACTGCCAATGTCTAAGAAAAGACAAGAAATACCTCTGGGGCATTTCTCAGAGTACCTGGAGGCTCCACAATTAGACTAACAACTTATAGGGTAACTAGAGTATAGCCAATTGAGAAGGGCTGACCTAATTCTTCCTTCTTAATTACCTTAATTTTACGCATCAGGTAATTGATCAAATAACTTAGTGATTACAGATGCTTTTTCTATCTCCAGCCATGAAGAGAAATTGCATCAGAAACATTAGGTGGGAGAAGGAGAAGGATTAGGGCGTGGGCTTCTTGACAGGAGTCTGAATGAACCTCATGCTCTAATACAGAAATCACAGTGGTATTCTGTGTCTGAGCAATGTATTTGTCTGCTCAGAAGGAGGCAGATATAGGGAATGCCCAAAGTATCTTCTGGGAATTGATCAGGGTTTCTCAACTTGGACAATATTGACATTTTGGGCCAGATAATTCTTTATTTTAGGGAGCTATCCTGTTCATTGTAGGAGACTTCGCAGCATCCTTGGGCTCTACCCACTAAATGCCAGTAGCACTCCTCCCCTGAGTTATGACAACCTGAACTGTTGCCAGACATTACGGACTGTCCCCTGCAGGAGAAGGGGAGAACAGGAGCCCCAGTTGAGAACAACTGTTCTAGACCAGTGGTCAGGCTCAGACTGAATACGTTACTCAGGGCCACTGGAACAGCCACACAAGTTGTGCAGTAGTAACGCCATGGAGCACCATTCTCATAGATCACAGTGTTTAAAGAAATATACTTCAGATTTTGATCATATCTACAACCCAAAGCTTTGGCCTTCAATAACAAGCCTTTATAGGCTAAGAGCCTCCCCTGTTTAAATACAACATGAAGAGTTTGCAAAAGCTATATGCCTATCAGAATATCCGGTGACTTCTTTGCCCAAGGTGAAGATCCATTGGTCATCTTGATCTCCACTAATGCTTGTCTTCCATCCCACCTCACCCTAGATCTTGTTATCACCAGTAACTGCATCACCTCTGAAATCTTCAAGGTCTTTCTCTCTGATCACTAACTCCTATGCTTCTGATTTGCTTAATCATCTAATCCTCCCAACAATATTTTTTGACTCCAACTGAATCTCCAATGCACTGACCATACCATTTTGCACCACTGACCACTTCCCTTTTGTCTGTATTTGCCTCTTTACCCAATTCAGACTCTCCTGTTCATCCTGGTAATTGTTCCTTGTAAAAACCTTCAATCCCCTTTCCTTACTAGCCCTCTGATATGTTTGCTTGGCTAAACCCAGAACAGATGGAATCTAATTATTTACCTTGTCTGTATCTGTATCTAAACAGATAAACATCTGCACCTAAATGGAAAAGACACACACAGTACAGTGACTAATCTATTGCAATTAAAATTCAAGATCACACCTCACAGGGCACTTACCCACACTGCTTAGTTTGTTGTCTCCTCTCTGGGACAGGTCTTTCCTATTTCACTCCCTCATTTGCCTCCCAGGCCCTCACTCTTATCTGCTGACTTTGCCTGAAAAACAGAAGCAGAAGGAACTCTCATCTACACATTAGCAACTCTGGAACATACATCTTCATTTGTTTCTGTGTTCTCTGTGTTCTCTGTGTTCCATCTTTTCACTGCTTTTATTAAAGGCCATGGCCCTTCTGTGTTCTCTATTCCAGCCCCTGGAGCTTCCTGAAGCATTTTGCTTCTGTAGTTCCCCTGCCTCCTGCATCACAGCTTCTTCCTTTTAACCACATCATTTCTGTTGCGTAGAGATACACTCCAGTTTCTCACATTTTTAAATTATCCTCTCACGGTCCAAATTCTACTTCTTCTACCATCATATTTCTTCTCCTTCGCAGTAAATCTTCTTGAAGGATTGGTCTGTACTCACTGGATCTGGGTCCTTGCCTCCCCCAATTGCTTTAATCCACTCTCATAAGGCTTTTACCATCCTTACTTCCCTAACACTATTCCTGTCCATGAGCATCATTGTGCCAAAACCAATGGACACGTCTTAGAACTTCTTCCTCAGCATTTACTGTTAACTGTCCTCTACTTTTTGAAACTTTTATAAAAAATATAACATTCTCATAATATTTTTTGCCTCTTTGTCCTCTTTTAAAAATATTTTTAATTAGAGTTGACAGACAACATATCATATTATATTATATTAGGGGTATAACATAGTGATTCAACATTTATATGCCTTACAGTATCACCACAATCAGCCTAGTAACCATTTGTCATCATACATAGTTATTACCATATTATTGACTCCGTTCACTATGCTGTACGTTATTACCCTGTACTGTCCTTTTATTGTCTTTTCCCCACCTCAGTCCTACCTTTAATTGTTAGAGTTCTCCACTCATTGGTCCTGGGCCATTTCTATGTCTGCACATTTTTCTACAGTGACCATATCCACACAAAAATGTACCTAGATGGTATTATGTGTCCATTATGGATCAGCAGAGGGTCTCTGCTTATTGCACACACACAGGGACCTAGGATGACAGTTGTTAATTGTTACTCCAGAGGGAAAACATAACTCTGGCAGATCTTACATCACAATTATGTGATAGGTATGATCTGCTCACAATTCAGAGGCTAGAATTAATCACAAGGCCCCATCTAGTGCGAGAACAAGGAAACCAATCCTACATGTGCTTGGGAGGTGAAGAAACAGAAACGCATGCTGACGACTCCTTTGTCAGTGCCCTTGCCGTTCCCTAGGCTTGGGATGGTTTTCCTTCATCTATGGGCAGAGTTGAATCTTTCTCATTTGTCAGTTCCCAGGTCTTCCCTATGAGAACTTCTGTGACAGGTCTGTCCAAGCAGTGTTTCTGTCTCTTGCACAAATCTTTTGAGCTCTTTATCTTATCCCCAGTGTTATGACCCTGCTTATTTCATGATCTGAAATTTCATGCTGTATTTCTTTGCTTGTTTTCCTACTGACTAACTCTTCCCACTAGGATGTAAACTTTTCGAGCCTGTCATTTGTATTCTCCTCTGTTTCGTTCACGACTGATTCCCCAGCATTTAGAACAATGCAGAGCAAGCTCATAATAGGAAATCAATAAATATTCATTAAATGAAGGAAGGGACATGCTTTCTTACCTCACTAGCATTTTTCATGCTGTTGCTTCTCCCTCTTCTGTCAAACAAAATACTATGCATTCTCTAACGTTCAGCTTAATGTCATCTGCTTTGTAAAGCCTTCGCCTAGTTAGAGGTAATTTCTAACTCAATTATGCTCTTATAAAATTTTACTTATCCTTTATTTTTTTAATACCTGATACTCAGCCTTGTATCTTTGTAGTTGTATATATGACTCTTCAACATTTCCTTTCTCATAGATTAGATTGTTGGGTGTTATTAAGGTTAAGTAATGTGTCTTATAAATATTTTATGTCCCATCTACTAATATTTACGAACACCTATGTTCCAGGCAGTGATCTAGGTGCTGGGGATAAAGTAGTAAATAACACAGAGTCCCTACCCTCACAAGACTTATTTTCTATTGGGGCAGACAGACCAACCAACAAATAAATATATGACATAATTAAGATGTGATATGAACTTTGAAGAACATTATAGTAGGGTAAGGGGGATAGACTATGAAGAGGGAGTATTAGTCAGGGAAGGCTTTTCAGAGATGTGATATTTGAATAGAGATCTGCCTAGAGTGAAGATGCAAGCCAGCAAAACACCTGGGAGGAGTATGTGACAGGCAGGACAGCAAACACAAAGGCCATGCGGTAGGAATGAGCTAGAAGAAGCCTATTGTACTGTGGGTGGAGAGGGATGAAGAGCAAATCAGGGTTGGGGCCATATTTTATGCAGGACCTCCAGAGGCCTTCTAGCAGTTTTGGGTTTTGTTCTGAATGTGTTGACACATCGTTAGTAGATTTTGGACAGATCAAGATTTTTTTTTTTAAAGCATCAGCTGTCACTCCATCTGTTGTGTAGAGGATAGTCTGTGGAGGACAAAAGTGGAATCAAGAAAACTAGGTCAGAAGCTATTTGATAGATCAGGTAAGAGAGGAGGGCTTGGGGTAGAGTGGGAGTGAAGAAATGCTTGCTAACTGACAGGAAGGCAAGAGTCGTGTCCAGGGAGCCAATGGAAGAAAGCGCTTCAATAAGGAGGAGTAGCAAGTAAATCAACGCTGTGGAGAGCTGGAGCAAAAAGAGCCTTGATCTCTGGCACCCAGAGTCATCGGTGAGTTTGGTAAGCATGGTTTTATTGGAGTAGTGGGGAGAAAAGCTTCATTGGAGTGATTCCAGAAAACGTTGGAAGATGAGTGGAAGCAGAGAATGTAGACTGATGGAATTTTGCTATAAAAGTAGAGCAGACAAATGGAGGGGAAGTGTCTAATGTGCAGGAACATGATTAGTGAATGGATCAAAAAGTTTTTAAAGGACACCTAGAAGAAAAGAGGGAAGGAATGGATGTATTTGTAATTACTGATCATGCTGATCTTAAAGTGGAAGCTTGCAGTTTCTGTATCTATTCCTTTAACCTCTCTCTGTCCCCAGGTAGCAGAAGGACTTCCCGTATAGATCAGGGATGAAATAGACTCCAAGGACCAGCAGGGCCACCTTGCTAATGGTAACGGTTCCAGAAGGAAGCATGAAAGGAAAGCCTGTCGATGTGCTGGGCAAAGGCTCTCTTGTCCCGTTTAGGGCTGCTTCCTCATGTTCCCAGCCTTTCTGGGCCATAATATGCTTTCCTCCCATTTTTGAGCTTCTGCCCAGTGGTTTTGAACTTCTCTTTCCAGAGAGCCAGTTGTCTTGGCCAGAACTCTTAATTGCAGATTTACAAGAGAGATAGAGATAGAGAGAGAGAGGGAGAGAGAGAGGGAGACAGAGAGAGAGAGAGACGGAGAGAGAGAGAGAGATCAAAACAAGAAGCAAAGCAAAACTGAATTGATTTATGTCAAAACAATGAATCAGTTGTCTGTTTTTTTATTTCCAACATTTTCCCTCATCAAGGCGATGAGACCTGAAGAAACAGAGTCAGGTTGCAGACCTAGGAGAAAATCCAAAAAAGGAAAACCATGTCACTTGCCTGTTTTTAGTCTTTACCAAGGATCAGCAAAGCCAGCTTACTGCCTGTTTTTGTAAATGAAGTTTTATTGGACCACAGCTATGCTCCTTCATTTACATTTTGTCATGACTACTTTTAATGACAGTGCTCGGTAGTAATGAAAGAGACTGACTGCCAAAGCCTAAAATATTTATAGAAAAAGTTTGCTGACCCTCAAGTCTATACTAACATTTCCTAAAACGTGCCCTCAAGTGAGATTAGCGCATTGGGATACAGTGAACACACAGGCACGAGAACTCCAAATTAAGCAAGTTTAAGCACATTTATTTACTGCAGGACATTACAGTCTTTCGTATGCCTCTGTGAATGTGAATCTCCAAAAGAGGATACAATGTGCTTTGCAGGTTTAAGGAAAATAGGGAAAAATGGAGTGAGAACAACAAAACACCCCTTTATTAATAGCTTATGTGTCCAGTACCCCAATGCAGGGCTCTTCTGTAAATGGCCATATCGAAACACCTAATGTATAACTTAAGGCACACAGGGACTTCCTATCTTCCTGCTGATTTGCATCTTAAATATTACCTTATGCCGGACTCATGAAAAAGGAAATGGAAGGGGATGGAGGAGGAGCCATATAGTAACAGCAGGTTGGCAGGCCCTAGCCTAACTTAGAGGAGATGGAGAGGAGAGGAACCCATCACAGCCCTGCCTGCGAAGAGCAGCCGTTTCTAAATGAGACTTCGGGAGCGGGAGTGCCTCCTTGTTTATGCTTTTAAGACACAGTGACTATATCTGATCATAGTCGTAGTCCAGTCAATGTTCTAGAACTCTGAACAACCTGGTATGCAACCCCTTCCTACATGCAAGTCCTCGTCGTCTGCTGGTGGGGAGGATGATGGAAACGGGTGGGCAGCTGGAGACCCCTGAAAGTGCCCTGGCATGGTGAGGGGATGCTGTCGTGTATGTATTTCCCATAATATGCCAATTTTTCCTAACTTGTCTGAGTTCAATATGTTTTGTAGAATCTTCTGGGAAACACAGTCGTAGAGTGTTGGCCTAAACTAGGGGTCCTCAGACTTTAGTGGGCATCGGAATTCTTGGAGATTCTTATAATAATTCATATTCCTTTATGCCACTGTAGAGGTTCCATTTCTGCAGGTTCAGGAGCCTGTATTGTTTTAAAAAACTCGCCAGGTTCCAAATCAGGTCGTCTACTGGTCATGTGATGAGAAACATTAGTCTCAACACTAGCTGAAGAAACAAAAAATATCTTTTCCTTTTTAACTCCCCCCCCCCCCCACCGTGGTTGCCCTGGAGTTTGCAATATGCATTTACAACTAATCTGTGTTCACATTTGCCCTTCTTTATCCCTGAAATTTTTTTTTTTTTTTTTTTTGCTTTTTGGGTAGCTCCCTGACTGGGAATCGAACCCAGGCCACAGCACTGACAGCGCCAGCGCCAAAGCCTTAAGCCACTACACCACCAGGGAACTCCCTGAAAAATTTCCTTAGTTTGAAGTCTGCTGTGTCTGAAATTAATACAGCTACTCCTGCTTTTTCTTGATTGGTGTTAGCATGATACATTTTTCTCCATCGATTTACTTTTAATCTCCGTGTGTCTTTATCTTTTACATGAGTTTCTTGTAGACAAGAGACAGTTGGGTTGTGTTTTTTGAGCTACTCTATCTTTGTCTTAATTGGTGCATGATTGACATTCACTGTGATTACTGACACAGTTAAATTAATATCTACCGTATTCCTTCCTGGTTTGTATTTGTTGCCCTATTCTTTGTTCCTGTTTTTGTTTTGCATTCTTTTTTTTTTTTTTAACTTTTGTGGTTTTAATTGAGCATTTTATAGGACCCATTTCCCCTCCTTTCTTAGCATCTTAACTACATATTTTTAAAACCTTTTTTGGTGGTTGCAAAAGGAGTCATTAAGCTGTCATCCTGCCCAATTTGGCAGAGAGGATTTGAAGTAAAACTCCAGCCTAGTAACTAAGCTTCAGTTTCACTCCAGAATCACATGTCTTCCTGGGCAACCTCTGACACAGATAGCCATTTTGTCTGGACTTTTAGTTTGAAGTTTTGGCAAACTGAACTCTCAGAGACATGATTAACACATTGAACTTGGGAAAATTTGAGTTTAAAAGAGCACAGAGTTCTTTGTATGTTAGAAACAGTCATTTTCACAAAGGAAGTAGTATTTGGAAGGGTTTTTAGGGTAAGACCCCAGAAAGGTTAAAATCCACTGCTCTGGGTTGTTTGAATACGCTTTCTGGAGAATTGCAGCATCTACTTTATTGAAAATCACTGAGAACATTTAGAATATTGTAGATGACATGAGAGATTGTGTAGGGTTTGCAGATAGCTTGCAAAGGAAATGAAGACTAGCACAACTAACATAGAGCTGTCTGCAAAGAAAGGGAACTGCTTTTGTAGGCAGCCAATTGATGGACATAACTAGAAATGTGCAAGTGTAAGATAGATTGTAGAGGGAATTCAAATATTTCCTCAGTCCTAGGGTTCCACATTTTAAAGTTCTAAATTTTAAAGTCCTGTCAGATCTGAAGTACTGAGTTTGATATATAATCATTGCATGCCATTTTTGCAGGCAGATCATGCCAATTTCACATTATATTTCTGTAAAAGTAACTAATTTGTCCACTTGGGAGTAATAAAGTGGTTTTTTGTTTGTTTTTTTTTTTTTTTGGTCTCCCCCGCCCCACAACTCTAGGGAGTCTTTAGTATTTCTTTTGCAAAAGCATTAGATGTGAGTGAAAACAGTACCAGCTGGATGCTGTGCTATTTCTTTTATTTGCAAGTGACAGTTTTTTTTCCAGTGCATAAATAAACATAGTAGGAATTATAGGCAAACACAGATTTTATTTCCTTTTTAAATTTTATTTCTTGTAATGACCTAAGAGTAAAAAACATACAAATTACAATGGTTTTATCAGCAACAAATATACCAAGAGACTGAATGACATTTGCGTTATTAATAATTCTGTAATGGTGCTCTCACTATAGTCTTTAATTCAATCCAATTCGATTCAATCCAAGTCGATTCCATTCAATTCAATTCACTGTGATAGTCCCAGAGTCATTTGAAAGTTCATAGGTTGTAAAGATATGCTAACACTTGAATTATTCTCCTCCTCTTAAGCAATTTCAGGAGTTTTACATTTTTACTATAATAACAGTAACATAACAAATTACTACAAAACTTATAAAATAATGCATCTTTATCATTTCATAATTACTGTGGGTCAAGAATCTAGGTGTGGCTTAGCTGGGTGCCCTGGCTCGGGATCTCTTGGGAGATTGCTGTTGAGCTGTCCACATGTCTGCAGTCACTTCAGGGCTTGACTGGGAGAGAGTCATCTCCCAAGTTCACTGGCAGATGGCTTCTCAGAGAAAACTACCTAAGAGAGAGAGGGAGAGGGGACCATGCCCAGGAGAGAAGCCAGTCTTTCTGTAACCTAACCTTGGAAGTGACACCCTGTCATTTCTGTCATATATTAGTTGTTAGAAAAGGTCAGTAAAATCCGTACTACATTCAACAGGAGGGGATCACATAGAACGTGAGTACCAAGAGATGGGCACATACTTTTAAATTGTTTCTCTTTTGAAAAACGACTAAAGCAATGTTTAGTCGTTACTCAGATTTCCATTTTGTGCGCAGAGTGACCAGACCCTGTCGTGCACTGGGGTCAGTAGACAGGGGTTCTCGTTTCTAGTCCTTCCTCTTTGCTGGTGACCTGCAGCACCTCAGGCACTTACGCCCCTAATCTTGGCTGCCAGATCAACAGATGGCAGGTTGATTTTGCTCTTTAAGATCCTTTCTAGTTTGGACATACTTTTCCAACATACAATCAAATTCTGTCTGAAGAGGGTCCAAGTCTTTTTCCTTTGGTCAAGATTGTCTCAGCCTCAGCACTGTTGACATTTTGGGTCTGATGATTCTTTGTTTTTTCTTTGTGTGTGTGTGTGTGTGTGTGTGTGGGAGGAAGCTTGGCCACTGTAACATTTTGAGGAGCATCCCTGACTTCTAATCACTAGATGTCAGGGGCAGTCCCCTATTTGTGACAGTAAAAAATGTCTCCAGATATTGAGGACTACAAGTCTAGTCACAGCTATATTTAATCTGACATACAAAAATGATTCCCTTTTCTGTAATATCTATGAACTAATTAATACACAGGTATTAGTAACTTACAAGTATTTGTAATTTAAAAGAGAAGTGATCTTTTGAGGTAGAAATTTAAAGCCTAGGGGATGAAAGGGTGTTTATAGCGACTGTGCCAGGAGGGGGGGGTAGGGGGTGGGGATGGGACACTATTCATTCTAAGCATGAATTATACTTATTACACACACACACACAAATAAAACTACTAGAGACTAATTTCCGGGAACCACAAAAGTGAGTGTAAGCATGAGTCTTGTGATGGTTCATTTAATGCATTAACCATGGGGTGCCCAAACATTTGGTCAGACATTATTCTAGATGTGTCTGTTAGAGTGTTTCTGGATGATTATGCAGGTTAACTTCCATTTCTACATGTACTGAAAACAGTGTAGCAGTTGATACTCCTGAGGCTTGTCCCCTTGTTATTAATATTCATCTCTGAGCTTGATGTCTATGCTAGAATAATCACATTAGTCTTCTAATTCTGAGAGCCCAAAATGAGGCATTGAATTCCCCAGATGAAGACAGGCCAAGGGGCTTCAAGAACAATTAATAGGCTTGGCCATCCTTAGCAGCCTGGGTGCCTGTGGTTTTGCTGACTCCCCTATCATTATATTGATTATCTTTTGTGTGACAGAAAAACAATCTTTAAGACATATTCATGCCTTTATTATTAATGAAATCCTAGCAGCTGGTGATGAAACCTCAGGCATCTTGTTTATTAGATGGTCATCTTCCCTTTGAGTGCTGCCAAAGAGGGTAACATCCTCTCAAAACTTAAAATGAAATGGTATTAAAAAAATATATCCTTGTGAAACAATAAATGCCTCTATTCCTATTTATCATTCTCCTACAAACACTTATTATAGCACTTCCTAGGTGTTAGGCACTTTCCTAAGAGCATTACAAATAATATATTAATTCATTTAACCCTCATGTAACCACTGTGATATAGATACTGTCAGTATGTCCATTTTATAGATGGGGAAACTGAGCCCCAGAGAGATTGGGTAACTTGTTCAAGACACACAGCTCATTATGTTATTGATCAGCCTGGATTTGAACCCAGGCAGCTGGCTCTAATGTCTGTGCTCTTGACTGCTGTGTTTGCTCCCCAATCTGTGTTGATGATTTAGTGGAAAGCAAAGAAGTAATATTTGGGGGTGACTAACCTGAGAGGCTTTTTCAGTGATGTCAGTGAAATAGTCACATGTGGAATCAGCATGGTGTAATAGGGGAGCTCAGACAATTGGGTTCAGATAATTCTGGGTTCAGACTCTCTGTTCAATGATACTTACTAGATGTGTGCTTAGCCCTGATATTTCACTCCTTCTGGTAGTATCACACATCCCTCCCTTGGGGGGTCATTACCTCAAGGCGAGTGGAGTATACTTCCAAGCCCCCTAATTTTGGGATTGGCCATGGGGCTTGCTTAACATGAGAAGCACATACTCTAGGTGGCCAGTGGCCCAGTTTAGGGAGGAGTGGAGTGAAGGCACCCTAGCTAACCTGCAGACATACAAGTGAGATGTAAATACTTACTTTGTCTGTCTCACTCGGACTTCATGTTTGCTTGTCTGTTTCCCTAAGTATAAAGTGAGAATAAGTCTTATTTTGTCAACTACAAAGGGAAAATTGTAACAATACCTTTCTCTTAGTGAAGCTGTGAGAACTTAGTGAGATAATAGTGCAAATTAATGTTATGAAGTAAAACTTCTTTTTAGTTTCTGTAGTTAAAGACTTGGTAATAAAATTAGAATCAATACTAAAATTTTCAACATTCATAAAGAGATACGTGAAATTATGATAAGATATTCCTTCTGTTTGATATAATATTGAAATTTGCAAGACTTACCCAAGCCTGGTTAAGACCTATTTTCAAAATATCTATTTACTCACATATCATTCTTATCTATGCATTCATATAGGCTTCTTACCATATAAATTATTTCATATTTTGAAAACAATGAATTGCTTTTCTTTTTCTTTTTTAATTTTTTATTATTGTTATTATTATTAATAATAATAATAACCTGCGCAGTCTAAGCATTCTAGCATACTAAATTCCTGGTATATATTTTTTACAATGTACAGCAGACTGTGTGTTACCTGGCACCCATGGGGATTGGTAGATGTAAGGTAAGTGTACCTGGCACTCTGAAGCAACAGGCAAAATGCTCAAGCAACCAGCAAAAAATCAAAAACTTTTTTTGTGTTGGTTGCTTGAGAGTGCCAATAGCTTGAGTTCTGAGTAACTGAGAGTCTACTACATATGAGTATATTTCACTGGCAATGATATAATTTAGGTATATGTCACAATTTCTAGGCCTGCGTAGATTAATTAAAAATTCCAAACCTTGACATTACCTACAAATGTTTTCGAAGTATTATGTACACATAAAATAGATTTCAAATGTGATTTAATGATTTAAAAGGGGTGAAAAAATAAAGACAATAGATGGTTTGGATGAACCGAGCCTTTGCCCTGCTTTCATTAGCCAGTGCAAACTTGACCTTCCTTATAATGTTTCTGTAGCCCATTTCTACACATTTAAAACATGAGGTCTCCAACCAACAGAGAGAAGGTGGGAATTCTGCATCTTTTTACATTAAATCTTGTAAGATTTAAAAGAAATGTATAGGAAAGATAAGTAAATCTATTCTTATTTTTTGCACTGATATTATTGGATAATATCCAAGAATAATTCTTCTATTCCAGGTTAATTATAAGAATGCTGATGAGGCTTTCATGTCATCATTAACATGCTTTAGATGATTTTATCTTTCACCTCTAGGTCAAAATCTGATCCATTGACTATTTGTTTTTTCAATGAGTTAACCACAATTTTAAGTGGTCTGTAATTGCAACAGTGTGATTTTGCATCTATTCTACAGACAGATCACATATATTAAATCAAGATAGCAGATAAATAAATCAAGATGGCTAGCGTATTAATAGTGGTGTGCTGACAGAAGTTTAGTGGTTATCAGAGGTTGTGGGGGAAAGGGAAGGTGGTAGAAGAGGGTAAAAGAGGTCAAACATATGGTGATGAAAGAAGAATTGACTTTGGGTGGTGAACACACAATGCAGTATATGGATGATGTATAATAGAATTGTATACTTGTAACCTACATGATTTTACTAGCCAATGGCATCTCAATAAATTCAATAAAAATTAAGAAAAATAATGGTGTGCTGATATGCAGTGTTTGCCAATTTCTATGATGTAAATATTCCCACTGTGGCTGATTTAATGCTATCAATCATTTGACAACAGGCTTTTAAAATTTCTAAGTATGTAGCAATAAACTTTGATAAACCAGTCCTGGCCAGCACCAGCACAGCACTGAGCAGCTGATACTTACACATACTGGATTCTTATGCAGGAATAATAATACTTTTTAATTACCTTACATTGCCTTCATTCAATTACAACTTATCCATTAAGCGAGTGTCTTCCTGTAAGACCATTAAGGGCACATAGTGATTGTAATAATTTAAGTTGTAAGCTACTTTGAAGAACAAATCAAAGCTATATACCTTCTCTCTGAGGAAACAAAAAGCACACACTAAGAATTATGAATACAGCTGCATTGTTGGACATGCTCACATTTGTTCATGGGTCTCAGACTAAGAATGTTTGCTATCTCTTTAAGCTAGAGCAACTAATTTGGCAATCTACTGTCTAAATGTCATTGCTTCATTTCATTAATTTGTGAATTACTAGAGAGCTCAAAAGTCCCTATCATTGTGGAAGAGTTGAGTTACCAGTATTTTACAAATTATTTTTACTATCTCTCCTCTTCCATTATTAGTCTAAAATTTAGAGATCACAGGAATTCTTGAGGAGATGATGAGATCAACTCTTGAGCCACATGGAAGCATTTAGTTTTAGTGACTGCCTTTGTTTTAGTAATTTCATGTGAACTATTATTTAAGCTAACTCTAGTACTTGTGATGTTTCAGTTTTCATTTTCAGATATAAGTACCCTATATGTGTATATGTCCATGTGTATGTATGTATATGTATAAACAAAAACCTTAATTCACATTCACTTTTTTCCCCTTTTTAATGCTAGGCTAAATTAATTAAACCTATTGCCCCCTGCCTTGGCCAAATACCTATTTTTATATAGTTCCATAGTACTTGTATTTTGTAGCGCACACTTCACAAATAAATTTAAATAATTAATTCTGTAATGGTTTTCAAAAACATTTCTTCTATTAGATGCAAACTTCCAAGGCCAGGAAATTGATAACCTGGCCCAATTCATATCACCTAATGGGTATGAAGTGAAGATTGGTTGAATGAAAGAATTAGTAAATCATAATTTAGGGGAGGAGTATACATTTTTAGGAGAAAAAAAGGTAAATGAGAAGAAAACAAGAAGGAGACCAAAGTTTTAATGAAGTAACCAACTTAACTAGCTTCAATTTTAGTGTTCTTTTTTTATCTATACACTCATAATAGCAGCATTTTTAGTCCTGGCTATTTGGAGTTGATGTTAAAGATAATAGCCCTACTACATATTCATCAAGATGGTCTCTACTTTAAAAGGCAAGAAGGAAACCCACTTCATTTGTGAGGTTTTGTTTTGCCAAATATATTCAACTTAATTCACAAATGACCAGAGAATTCTGCTCTCCAACATAAACCATCACTGGAGAATTCTGACTCATTAAAGTTGGCTTGTAATTAACAAAGAGACTTTTGAAAAATACATTGAATCACTTTAAAGATTCCTGTTCAGTTAGGAGATGTTGACGTTAGAGACCAAAACCCCCATCTATCAAAAGGGTAGTTCATCCAATTAGTGTCCAGCAGAGACTAAATGCTAAAATTCACATATTTCAGCATCAATGAACCTTGGAATTGAGAGGGCCCACAGTAACAATAGGTGTGCCGTCATAGACACAGCTGATTGAGTGGCCAACTGAAGGTCAGGTATTTGTGTCAGAAACAGAATCTTCTGGTTCTGAACAGGGTTCTGTTTGGAGCTGTTTTTTGACTCAGTACATTGGAATGGGAAGTGAACACACTTTCTACATGTTTGTTAAACATCTCCCATTGTGATAGATATATTGCCAGGATTCCAGCAACTGCAAAAATGAACACAAGATACCACGTGCCTTTGATAAATTTACATTCTGGCAAAGCAAGAATACAAATCACTGAAATGCAAAGCAATGAAGAAAATGCTGAAGAGACATTAACTGACAGAGAATTCAGATATTCCATCTATTTGAATAAATCAGGCAAGGTTTCATGGAGGAGGTGTCACTCTGAGATGACATTGAAGGATGGGTAGGATAGCACAGATAAAGAGGCATTCTAAAAACAAATAGGTGCAGCTGAGAGAACTGGGAGTATTTTCACAAGAAGAAGAAGTAATGCAGTTTGAATAGAATATTCATTACTCGAGATGACATAATGGAAGATGAGTCTTTAAAGTAGATTTTCCCCAGATCATACGTGTGATGGTGTTACTTAGGTAATGAAGCATTGAGTAGCTACAAGTCATGGGTTTGAGACCAGTAGTTATCATTTGACTTGTCTTGTTTTTTCAAGATAGTAGGCCACACTTCTATTTATGAAGTAAGACTTAAGAAATCCAAGTCTAAACCAAATTGTGAAAACAACGAAGTTTGCTCTTTTGATCTTCCATTAACAGCCTTCTAGACTCTTTCTGTTCTTCTCTAAAATGGAACTTGTATCTGATCTTGTTCCTAGGGAGGAATGACCGATAATGACGATTGGGATGGTGGGAATAATAGTTGTAAGGAGCATTCCCACGTCATCAGGAGGACTCAAAGTAAAAGGCGTCAGACCTCTAAGGAGTCACATTATAATGGCAGACTATGAGGCAGTAGGCTAAATGGTTGGCTGTGGCGAAACATCAGGATGTGGACCCTTTAGATCATAGAAAGGAAAACCCTGCATATCTCCCTCATGTGGCTGACAGGGACCATTAATTATAAGAGTGGCGGCCTGACCCAGGGTGTGGCTGACTC
The DNA here is from genome assembly GCA_004026885.1 of Lyroderma lyra. Classification (NCBI taxonomy): domain Eukaryota; kingdom Metazoa; phylum Chordata; class Mammalia; order Chiroptera; family Megadermatidae; genus Lyroderma; species Lyroderma lyra. The sequence goes on from PVJL010003927.1 coordinate 93,903, forward strand.
AGGACAAACCTTTCCTATTAGTGGAAGATACTCCACGTACAGGTGCCATGCTTCGCTAGTCAGGTTGTCTTCATGAAGTGAAGGGACACGAGGCTGTTGGGATAGTGGAAAGGTACCTACACATCAGGAGGTTCAGGTTTTAGATCTAGATTTAAGTAGTGATTTCCACATTTGTTTAAAGAAAACCTAGAAATGGGTGTACGCTTTCGAAGAGCCGGTTTACCTCCCCAGTATCACTTAAGGAGGCATGGATTGTGGGCTGTGGCTCCCGGCAGTGTGGAGGCAGAGAGGACTGTCAGCTCCTAGAGAACTCCTTTCGTGGTGCCTGTCCAGGACAGAGGGCGGGAGGACGGAGGCGACAGTGGCCGATGGACAACTAACAAGGGAACCAGGACCCGCCTCTTCAGTGAGTTCCACAAGGTGACATTCTGTCAGGCAGACGTGCCGCTGGGCCGGTGGCCCCTGTGGGTGACGCTGGGAGCCCCACTGTTTGCAGAGTGGAGAGATCACATTCCGGAACGCTGCTCGGAAGCGGTGAGAGAGCAGGTTATAGATAATGGGGTTGACAGCTGAACTCAGGTAGAAGAAGATGCCTGGGATGCAGAGGGTTAAAGAGAAATGCCAAGGAAATCTGAGTGAGAGGCATGACAGAGAGACGTGAGTGTTTTACAGAGGCCTGGAGTCCCTGTGATTGGCTCTTTTGGAAGTGGTCGTAGACACAACACTCTAATTGAGAATACAAAACGCTCACCTGTGTACATAGGAATCAAACACGGAAAGATTAAAGAGTCTTGGAAAAATTTAGGCTGGCATGGGAATCTCTGTGAGTTGTTCTGCAACTTCCTTTGATCTCTGCTTATTTAATTAAAGGACACGTTCCCATAGCATTAATGAGAGAAGCTTAACCATCAGAGGAAAGAGAGATGTTTTTTAATCTCATTGGAGTTTGCTTAAATCTATAATTTGAAACTAAGTTATAGAGGAGTGGCAAATCGGTGAAGGCACAGTCCCTGCTGAGATTCCTTATATGCTAAATATCTCCTCAAAGAAATAATTCCTGGTGTTTTTTCTTATTTATCTGTCCCCTCAATGGTTCTTCCCACCTATTTCCAACCTTATTAAGTAACTGCACTTAGCCATTTATTTCCTCCACCAAATGCCTTGCACACTGCCACTTTCTTGTTTGGAATATCCCTTTTCTTTATTACCATATTCTGTTTTATTTTCCCAAAGTCCAAGATAAGCCAAAGGTTGAGGATCAGAGGACTTAGTTTCTGATCTTGGCCCTTGCTTATGCTGTGACCTCAGTCAGAATTAGCACTTCAATATTTTTCTCTATAACATGGGGATGATCATACAGCCTAACCCAATTCTCTGTATTATTGTGACGATAAAGTTGAGTTACTATCCTCCCAGGGGCTGAGAGTGGCTAAGAATATAAAGCACACAACAGGTGCTGTCATCAGCATGTTTACTGTTGTCCTCATTTATTTAGTTCAGGGCAGTTAGAGTGCCATAGGTCCTGTGCATAAACTTGGGAAGAAAGGAATATAGGAGAACTCTTCTATGTACTGTTAATTCACTCAATAAATAAATACTGATAGAATATTTATGATATGCCAGCAACTCAGAGGCACGTTGGAAGGTAGTATATTCAGACTCTATTGTCCAAACTCTTCAAATAGTATATTACAGAGGCAAGATCTCTGCCTAACTTCAATGATTAACAACTGGACAATATCAAATAAAGTTAAGAACAAAATATGCAATACCAACAGTCATACTGTGGATATATTATATAAATATATAACATCATGAATTCAAGGAGTGTGATGGTCATGAAAGGTTTAATGGGCATGCTTGGACTTGGACTCCAGCCAGACCCTGAAACAGGTAAGAGAAGAGAGCTGGGGAAGAGACGAAAGACTATTGCAGGTACAAGTCACGGCAGGGCTAATACAGATGTGTAGAGTTCTCGGATTAACAAGTTTGACAAGCAGATGGTCAATGGATGAAAATAGTGTCATTTTAAGGATCAGAAGGTAGGTTGGGGGCATTTTCTGCAGCATTTAAGGGTTTATCTGGTTGGTGTTGTAGGGGAGGAAAATGTTATCCATGCCATAATTTGGAAAGAAATCTTAACATGGTTGTCTCGATGTATCAGGAGAGGCATCCTCAGCTCATCAAGTCTCATAGGATCTTGACGTGTTTTCCAATTTATTTAAATGCTTCCATTTTTCTCAGATTAACCATGAAGGCAAGAGCTATAAATATTTTGGAGATTTTTACCCAGAATAATAAACAGCTTGACATGGAAGAAAGTACAAATGTCTGAGTGTAAGCTGTACACAAAAAGGAGGGTGATAGAAAACACTATACATGCTGTTCATGAGAGCTAGTGATTTTGCTCTGAGCATATCTGGAGCTTAACTCGCACAAACTGATCTGATCTTTCCTCTCTGAACCAGCTGGTGACCAGCCGAGGTGGAGAGATGGAAATAGTCTGAATCTAGGCTAACAGACACACTGAGAAAGAGGCACCTAGGGGGCCACTCTCTGCTCCATTTTAGGCAAGAAAACCCTGGACTTCAAGTTAGATGACTTGGCCTTAACCCTGTTCTTACTATTTTCCAGCCATGTGCCTTTGGGCCAGCCATTTCTTCCATGTTTTTTCAACAGTAAAATGCTGACAATAATATTTACTTAACAACCCTACTGTGATTATTATAAACAAGATAAGTAGCATTTTATAGCTTAAACTTTGTAGTAGTTTATGTTTTATTTGCTTGTACAGAGCAGGCATTATTGCCATTTTTACAACTGAGGAAACTTTGGCATGAAGGAAGCCACATTCTTCAGATCACTCAGAATGTGAATGGTAGAAATAAAATGGAAATCCCAAGTTTTTTTGACTTAGTGACATTTCCACCACTATTTCATCCATCTTCTATGGCAGCGGTTCTCAACCTGTGGGTCACGACCCCTTTGGGGGTTGAACGGCCCTTTCACAGGGGTCGCCTAAGACCATCAGAAAACACATATCAGATATTTACATTACGATTCATAACAGCAAAATTACAGTTATGAAGTAGCAACGACAATAATTTTATGGGGGTCACCACACCATGAGGACCTGTATTAAAGGGTCACGGCATTAGGAAGGTTGAGAACCACTGATATCCTCAACAAGCTGCATTAGAATAGCCTGAAGACCTTGATGGCCCATGAATACCCTTTGGTTGGTTTTTGTGAGGATCTAACACTTGCTGAGGACAGTACACAGTTTTAGGGCCATAGGTGTTTAACAAATAAGAACCAATTCAATCATGTGGTGATTGGAAGGAAAATCAAAGGAACCACTCCTAGACCATTTTCCTACTGTAATCCTCATGGTTAGAGTTGAGGTCTTCCATAGAGTAGCTAGCATCTAAAATAGTAATTTGGTATATTTCTTTTGTACCAATAACATACCTAATTAATATTTAAATAAAATAAAAATCAAGTGTCTCCATCACAGTATGGCAGGACCCCCAAGGTAAGTCAGTATATTCTGGTAGAACTTACTGCTCTAAGCAAGATGAATAAGCTGCAATTACCCAGAGACTTGTGGTGCAACCAGACCAGCTAAGATTTTACCTGACACCACATGGATGAGATTGAACACGGCAGCCAGGGATTCAGTCCACTCCTCCACAAAGCTGAAGAAGAGTCGATCGACGTGGAATGGGGTCCAACAGAGAGCAAACACTAAGACCAAGACAACTGAAAAAGAATGATGAATGCGAGAGCAGAAGGCAGTCAGAGCAAGGATACAGTGCCTACTGTGAGTCCCATCCATTCCTTCTAGCATTTTCCCCTCCATCTTTGTTAACCTGCAGTTATTTCAAATCAACTAGATCCTAAAGAGCCTCTCCATAGAATGTTTAAACATAAGAATGAATTGTATAGGATTCAGGGTCAGTTTTTCCATATGATTGTAGAAGATTTCTTATATAATGTAAATGTTCTTTAGAATATTTAAAACAGTATTGAACTAATTGAAAGTTCTGGAAACATTCTATTCTGGAAAATAAATTATGCTGCAAGTGGACTGTTGGAACCACAAACGTAGTTATATAAACAAGATGCATGGGTTCAAGCAATTGGTGTTCTTTAAAGTCATAAATTAATGACAAACTATTAAATGTACTGTAGTATAAACTGATCTTGTTACTCTAAAAATATTAGAAGCTGCTCTGAATGCAATCATTTAACATTTTGTTAAGGGGTGGGGGAGGAGAGAGAAACAGCCGTAAGTATAATACGGCTTTACAAGCACCTGTTGATTGGGATGGGAATGGGCATGTGTCTATTATATTGAAAGTTTCTAGAGTACAGAATTCCTTCCAGTTTCTTTCTGTTAGTTTTTACTTTTTATTGTGAAATAATTACAGATTCACAGGAGGTTGTGCCTTCTAGTATCTTATTTTCTCCTAAGACAGAGATTGGCGCTACCATAGTTTCTCTTTGAGGCATTTAATCTTCTCAGATATAAATATGTATTTTTTCTCTTCTGAAGTGTAAAATGTTTTCCTTTCCCAAAACATGATGCTTAAGAATAGCCTCAAAATAATTTTAGAGAGGCAAGGAGAGAAACAGGGATATAGATGAAAGAAGATTAGCTATGAGTTGACAAAGTTTGAAGCTGCGTGATGGGTACATGGGTGTTGATTTTACACTTCTCTATATTTGTGAGCACATTTGAGGTTTCCATACTCAGTAGTAGCATATTTTCTGTTAGCTTTAAACATATTCAGAGTAAGTTGTTTACCTGTGTGGTGTGGCTTCAGGAATATCTGGAAGTTTCTTCAGAAGCTACCCCCAAGGAAAAGTCCTAAATCTGCTCATTACTGTCCACAATTTCCTTTATTTAAATTGTAATTGCTGTTCAAATTGAACCCTCCCTATCAAAGGCAACTATTTTGCAGTATATTTTATCATTGTGACTTTAATATGAAGTGCTTCAGGTATTTTTATGCGAGTAGATTATGCTCAAGGAGAAAGGGGTGAGGTAACGAAGACACTAGATTTCTTAACAAGGCAAGTCAGGTGCCAACAGAGGCTAAAAACATTTCCAAGAAGATAACGTTTAGGGTCTAAAAGACAAACTTTAGTGACTTCAGAGGATTTGCTTTTGTTTTCATAAATGCCACATAGTTGAGAGTTTCATAGGCATATTAGCCTGGAGGATTTGTTCTTCCATACCTTGGGTTTTTGCCTTGGAAAACATGTTATAAACCTCCTTCCTTCCTCCTGTTACTGTTTCTTACAAGCTAGTGCTGGATCATAAATTTTTATAACTTTCTTTTGGGAGAGTATGAATCAGTGCCTGGATATATTTTTAAACTTCTTATCTGTACAAAGCCATGTATTGTTTTCTATAAAATCATACAATGTCATGGGTAGAATGACTATTTTAGATGTACTCTTGACCAGTTGTTCTTAATCTGGAATTAAAAGATCCCTGGGGTCCAAGGATGGGTATCAGGGATTCGTGATCCCCTGAAATGAGTTGTGGAACATTTTGTATATGTGTATATGTACATTTTCTGAGTAGAGAATTGACAGCTTTCATTGTATTTTTAAAGAAAAGCATAACACAAAATAGGTTAAAAACTACCTGCTCATTTTAGACAGGGAAAGATGCTCAGAAGCTCAGAGTGATGTGGTTTATCCAACACCACACAGAGCGTATTACATGGATGAAATTTGGTGTGTTGTTTGAGTGTTAAAAACTGAAACAAAACAAAACAAAAGAACAGGTCCTAGAAACATGAGTAAGCCAAGATAGACCAGCCCATGATGTTACGTTTCAGGAGAATTTTAATCCTGGTCCCAGAAGCATTCTCTCTGCATCCAATGCAACTCCTTTGCTTTTACAAATAAACAAGCAAACAAACAACCTCCCTCCCTGCCAAAAAAAAAAAACAAAAAACCCCAAACAAACAAAATGGAGGATTTACACAGCATTTTGGTGACTGATTTTCTGGACGGTCTTTGAATATTTGCAGTTACCTCATCAACCTCAAGGGATTCGTCTTTCTTTAGCTGGAAGGGAAGTAGAAAGAGATTTTAGGGAAGGGAAACATTTTTTCTTGTGTTAAGATCCAAGAAATGTAACTCCAACACTCATTTTGCAGACCAAAAACTGGGACTTAAATGTAAAAGTTTGCCAAATGTTTACCCATAAGTTAGAGGTGGAGTTGGATCTAGGTCACCTAACATTAACTGGATCGATGGTGGGGCCAAGTTGAATTGTAACTACTCATCATCTGCTATTCTGTAGAAGTCTAGTTATACAGTATGTTAATGGGTATTCCATGAATAATGTAAAATTATGAAGTTAAAGTTAGATAGACTTGATTCATTTATTCACTCAATAATTATTATACATCTATTGGAATAGAATCCCTCTGTTACGTGGTAGGTACACAGTAGAAAACAAAAACAGGTGTTATTTCTGCTTTATGTATGAAGTTTATAGTCTTCATTGTGGGTCTTCTCAGAGCCTTTAGTATGCTGATGGACATTATGAACCTTCATAGGAAACAGTATACCACCCCTCCCCCCATCCCCACATTCCACACCTCACATCCCACCCCAGCCTCAAGGGGCATGGTGATTCTTTGACTAATCAATACTCTTTCCCAACCCTTTTCAGTGGAATCACCTAGTACCATCTTGAGAAGCACAATTTGGGAAATTTGGCTTTAATAATTTTGATGAGAAGAGTACCTATGTTTCCGAATTTAGGAGTTAAAAATACCCATCCTTGTTGGAAGACGTGGTAATCCTTGAAGTAGCATCTGAAGCTTTCAGATACTAATACCACCTGTACATGCAATCCTTCTTGCCTGTCCAAGTCCTGTCTATTGCTGGGGGATTTTGGCGACCACTGGTGCTCCTGTCCTTTACTTTCCTGGAACTCCCAGAGCACTACCTCATTCTGTAGTTGTGGAATTTCTTTTTCTCTTAAATTTACTTACTCTTACTTTGGGGGGATACTCAGCTAGATAAGGAAAGCTTTAAGGACTCATGATAAACTAGCATCACATGTCTAAAAGATAGTATGATATATATTTGCTGATTGGCTCTCCAGCATTTATTTCCCTCCTCGCTGACTTACCCTGGGGGAGTTCATTTCTTCTCCATTCTTAGTCATGGATCTGGATGGGAATGATCCTATTCCCAGCTCCAGGTTTAGTCCCTAACTAATTTAGCGGCTATGCTGTAGTCACAGTGATTGTGCAGGAGGGACCAATGAGATTTCAGGTATCTGGTTGTGTTTCTAGGAGAAGGAGTTTCAGTTCTGTTTTACCTGGACTGCCAGAGGGGGCCCTTCTTGTTCTCTGCATGTGACGTGTGGAGTTACAATAGCTCTTTTTTTTATCTACCATGAAGAAAATGCTTGGAATATTTATAGAGAGTATTTTAGAGAAGAAATTTAAAATTAAATAATACTTGGAAGAGAGGTCATTAAAAGTTGCCCCCAAAGTTCAACAAGTCAAAGTCCCATGGCCCTAACACACATGCAGGCTCCTAGAAGCCAGGTGGCTCTCAGGACCACACTGATCCTATAGCGCCTGCTTGGGTGATGGACAAATCTGGCGATCTGTCTCTTGACTACATTGCTGCTCTACACATGTGCCTGTCTCTTCACAAAATGAGAGGTTAAAGTTCCTGTCAGATTTGACCCTTCAGAGTCACCTAGAATTTGGGAGAAAAATAGGGGGAAATATGGTACAGCTATTAGGACTAGCTGGGAGACAGGATACTCAGTAAGTTACATGGTATCGCTGTTCCTGTGATTCTGGTGATGGTCCTGAGTCTACTCAAATGACATAATGAAAACTGAATTTTGGTGAAATAGTGTCATTGAGTTGTATCTGCAGGCCTGCTCATGTGGATTACTGAATCCCTTCTAGACATTCTCCTCCTCACGGTACCCACTCACCCACAAAAGCTCCTCCAAGTATAGAATTTTAAATTGTGATGAAACCACAAGGAACTACGAGCCCCTGCACAGGACCAGGCGTAGCTAGGGAATCAGGGAGCACTTCCCTGCAGAAGTGTGAGTGAAATACGATTTAAAGGCTAAGTGGGAGTTTGAAAGGCAAAAGAAGTGTAGTGGTAGATGGTAGGAACATCGCAGGCAAAATTGCAGCAAAAGGTACAGCATGTGCCAGGCTGTGAGGCCAATGGCCAGGACGGGGGCCTGTCTCCTGACTCCCGTCTAGAGATCTTTATATTGCTCTCGGAGTGACTTTCTGAGCAGATCGCTCCTTCCTGGGGTCTGCTGGGTAACACCTCGTCCTTCCCAAGAACGGGATGCTGTAAGTTGCATTCCATACACAAATCAAACATTTCTGAGCTGTCACTTAGCTCCTCATACAAGGTAGCTAGAGATTAATGACAATTAATGACAAAACAAAGTGAAACGCTAAGTAATTAGTTGGAAGGGAAGTGGTGTATGTGTTTCCTAGTCAAATATTTCCTCCCATTGATCCAAGATAAGTGATTGTTTGGTGTTGGACAAGATAACTGTTGGTAAGTTTGGGGTGGAGATTTCGCATAAAGCTCAGGATGTTTGGAATCACTGAAATCTCCCTCTAAGGTCATGACCATGAGCTAGTCTGGGGTGACAGATGTCTCTGGGAACACAGGGAGTAGACCTCCAGGAAGAGTCTGGCACAACTCTGTCTGATTAGATTCGTTCCTGTGTCCATAAGTCAGTGGTACTTAGGTGAGAGTACATTAATTTTCATGGTATCAGAACCATATTGAAGCAAATGATATGAATGTAAAGTCTGCTTTGTTTTTCTTTTATTTCTAGCTCACATGGCTCCCACTCACAGACATCTTTTTAAGGAATCACAGACTGTTAGAGGTAGAAGGACCCTTAGGTATAGTCTGTGACCTTTTCATTTTATAAATGTGAAAACTAATTCCAGGAGAGAATTGTGCGGCTGCCTAAGGGGATATTATATGTGAGATTCAGGCCTCAGACTAAATGGTCTGCCTCATGACTGTTTCCTACACAAGCAATCCCCTTAAGTGGGTATGTCTGTCATAGTCAGACTTCATGCCTGTGAATTTGGATACAGAGTATACCAGGAGAGGAATTATATAGACTCACGGATGATATTTTTAATGATAACCTCATCAAAAATAGTTTCTCAGCTAATTTAGATAAAGAAAAATTAAAAAAAATAAATAAAGAATCCATTTATCACTGTGAGCACAGGAAAGGAACTTCTAATTACAGGCTATGCTGCAATCTCAGTGATAATTTTCTGTGAATCCCAGTTCTTATTCACACTGTCTTCTATGCTCTTATGCACTCTGTTCACCTCCCCATCCCACCTGCACAAGAGAAGTCCAAGGTGATAACTTAGGCCATATTTTGTATTTTAACCTGATATTTCAACCCAAGAGTCAAAACAATCACAGGAAAGGGTCTGACTTTAAAACTGTGTATCTGTTTTGGAGCATGAAACAAGCAGGGCGAGTTTATGTTATACTCAGACCAAGTTGGTGCAGAGGAAAATTTCAGTGCAAGCAGCCGGGCAGGGAAGAGACAGCAGGGTGTGGGACAGTCTCTCCAGGGCTGGTCCCCTGCTGAGACTTAAAGTGAGCCTCCACTTAGACCTTCTGAGTTAGACTTTCCCCAGGGGATGGACCTGCACGTGGGACCCATAGTAAGGTTTCTAGGTGATTTGGGAACACCTAGGTTGGGGAACCATGGCCGTAGGGGCAAAGATAATGAAGGGGAGTTAGAGGACATGATTTATAGTTGTGTTTACTATTCGTTCAACTGAGGCAAGTTCTTTCGCTTAGGAGTTCCCCTCCGAGCTCATTCTATTTTTCTCCATGCTCCCTTCCAATTCTGAATCTCTCCAATTCTAAGTTTTTCTTAAGAAACTTTGCATCAGGGGGGAAAGAAGGGAGGCTGCCTTACGCCAGCCAGCTTGGATACTCACTCTGCGCCCCATGAGGTAGTAGAGGACACTGATGACAGTCATGGGGAGGATGTAGAAGAGGAAGGAGGTGACCTGGATGATGAAATTATAGATCCACAGGGGCTTGATGACAGTGCAGGTGTCGGAGCCCGCGACCAAGGACCCATTGGGGAAGTAGTGAAGCTTGATGCCGTGGATGCTGGTGTTGGGCAGGGAGAAGAGAACAGAGAAGCCCCAGACCATGCTCAGGACCCTGAGGGCCCTCCGCCGGGTGCTCTGCAGCTTGGCACGGAAAGGGTAGAGGATGGCCACGTAGCGCTCCACGCTGACCGCGGTGACGCTGAGGATGGAGGCGAAGCACACAGTCTCAAAGAGGGCCGTCTTGAAGTAGCAGCCCACTTGCCCCAACAGGAAGGGGTAGTTACGCCACATCTCATAGACTTCCAGGGGCATCCCAAGGAGTAGGACCAGGAGGTCAGAGACAGCCAGGCTGAAAAGGTAGTAGTTGGTGGGTGTCTTCATATTCTGGTGCCGAAGGATCACCAGGCACACCAGGAGGTTGCCAGCGACCCCAGCCACAAAAATCACCGCGTACACCATCGTCACCGGCAGGAAGAGGTGGCTGCGCCGAGGCCCACAGAGGAAGGTCAGGTAGTCCTCGGTGCTGTTCAGGTATTTCGGGAATGGATCTTTCAGTTCCTGCTGGGGGATCCAGGACACATTCTCATATCTTTCCATCTCTGGCATTAAAATCCGAGACCTGAGCTTCCTCTGCTATGAGCCTCTGTCCCAAGAGGAGCCAGAAAGGACAGAGAAAGCCGACAGGAAAGCACAGGCTCAGAGCAGGAGGCAAAGAGGTTAGTGCTTCTGCAAGGAGCTCTTTTGAAGAGCCCCCGAGACAGAAGCCCCGCCCCTCCGTAGGCTGTGGGCCAATGAGTGTGTATCAGACGGGTGAGACACAGCTGCGTTGGGCTTGCTGGCTGCGTGCAGGGTGCAGGAGAGGCGGGGGAGACACTTCTCTGAATTGGAAGGAGATGGCAGTACAGAGCTGACACAGATGGTGACTCTAACTTAAATACGGTGTGGGCACTCCGAGCAGTGCATTTTGCAAAGTTGTGAGACTCTGGATGGAAATTGTAGGGTCATGGCTAGAAGAGTCCAAATCTTCATTGATTCTTGTCATCTGTACAGAATGACGAAAGTGGGAGATCAATAGATTTCTCAAGTTATCTTGTTCCTTTGGAAATGCAGGGCTCCCTGGGGGAAAGTATGATCAATGTGCCTTTTTGGTTTTGATTGCATCCACAATAGTATCAAAAGCCTAAAAGCACGCTTGCCTGCCATCTAGCCCTTCCTGCTGACACCTCAATCTCTTTTGACAGTGCCTTGCTGTAAATTGGAGATTCATTCATCCTATTTAATTCAAGAAATATTTCTTGAGGATTGGCCATGTACCTACCACACAGTATTCTAGGCTTTGTAGAAACATCAGTGAACAAGCCAAGCTGCCCCTGTGTAGATTTTCTTACAATAGGGAGTTCTGAAAATATACAAGCAAACTCATAATAGTACAATTTCAGGTAATCAGTCATGTTGTGGAGGAAAAGAAAGATAAGGAACCATACAAACATGAGGTGGAAGTGTTCTTTTGTCAAGGATGCTCAAAGAAGACTTATCCCAGGAGGTATCATTTGGGCTGAGTTTTGAATGATGAAATGTCAGTCATAAAAGAACTAAGGGAAGTGTATGCCCAGCAAAAGTAATATTAGCAAGTGCAGTGGTCCTGAGGCCGTAGTAACAAGCTTGATATTTCAGAAACATCAGGAGGACCAGTATAGCTGGGACTAATGAGTGGACTAGAGAGTGTGAGTGACTAGATTGAAGTGACTGGCACGGACCAGCTCATGTAACTTTTTCTAGGATTTGATAAAGAGTTTAGATCTCATTCAAATAGCAGGGATAGTAGATCTGATTCAAACTGCAGAGAGAAATCTTTGGAAGATTTTGAGCAGAAAATTAAGAATTAAGGTTGAAGTTTTAACAGGATATAGGTAGAAAGCTAGTACAATACTCCAAGTAAGAAATAGTAGTGACTTGGATTATTATGGTAGCAGTAGATTTGAATAATATTTTTCGATTTGCATAATATTTTGGGATTTGGTGGTATTTTTGCGAGGGATGATACTTTATACAATTGAGAAGATTAAGTGAGATAATGTAAAGCACTTTAGGCTTTAAGAGATGCTCACTCAATGTTAATTTTTCTTTTCCTTTTATTTGTTAAATTGCATGGTGAAACAGACTGAAAAGGTACAGGGACTTGTTCAAGAATAATTTGTTCATTGAGGTGGGACAGTTTATGTTGCTGTAACAAATAACCCCCATATCTCAGTGGTTTAAAAAAGAAACAGTTTCCATCACACTCATACTACACATTTGTCATCAGTCAGCTAGAGGATCTGTCCCACACTGTGCTCACTCTGGACTGACAGAGTGGTCACTATCTGGGACTTTGCTGATCATAGCAATAGAGAGAAAGGGAGCTCTCAAAGGTCTCAAGTAGGTAATTATGAGCTCTAGCCCAAAAGTCAGCATGCCACCTTTGCTCACAGTTCACAGCTCATTGGCCAGGGCTAATCATGTACATCCACACAGACACGGCAGGGACAGGAAGTGCTGTCTTACTATCTGCACAAAAGATGCAGGACCAGGAAAATTTGGTGAACACCCTTTTAGCAGTGACACAGACAAATAGAAAGTCATGGCAGAGCTAGAACTGGAGCCCTCTTGTTAATGATATGAAATCTCTGGTAACAAAGTTTAATATGTATTTCTGATGAAGTGGGACACAAGTTCAGTGGGATGCAATATCTCGTTGAGGGTCATTAAAATGGTAAGGGTGGACAGTAGCAGATTGTAAACTCCGGGCTGGGGAAGACACACAATACGTAAGACAACAAATTAAAGACTCAAAGGCATCTCCACGTTGTGACAGGGTAGGCCTAATCGAATAGAATAATGACCAATGCGGGATGCAGTAACAAACTCAAAGCAGAGAGATGGTACAGGAGTGATAAAAGCGTGGATTCTTGTGTGAGCTTGGGGTTCCAGTACTGTTATGCCTCCTGATACCTGTGTGACCATAAGAAACTTATTTAATTTCCACGAGTCTCAGTTACCCATTAGCAAAACAAGTGAAACGAAAGTACTGCCTTCCAGGGTTGTTAGTAGAGTGAAATAGTTCCTGAGGAAACGTCCAATAGGTATTATTTTAAATAATGCAGTAGTCTAAATATTTAATAATAACATACGCAATAAGATAGTTTAATAATGAAAATGTCTTCATTTTTATTGAGGTCAAAAAGACTCCGGCAAGATTTGAAAACTGGGAGATATGCTTGGAAGTGTTCATGTGAAAAGGACTTCTCAGTTTTAGTGAACTATCAGTGCAGAAGGGCAAGCCGAGGCAGCAGCTAAGAAAGTATATGCACACTTATCCCCAGATCGTGTGGGTCTGGGTCTGCAGCTCCCAGCTGTGCGAAGGTGGTGGGAACCTTAAGGGCCTCGATATCCTGAAGGGAATGTTTGATGCAGGTTGAGGGTGTTTGGCCTGGAGAAGACTTGGAAGAGTGAAGTGGAGTATGAAGGTCACCTTCAAATATTCAACAGTGTATTTCGATGGCAATAGGGGATCCCTTCCACTGGAATTTCTTGATAATTGAACATAAAACCTCATGGAATTGTTTGCCTGAAAAAGAAAGAAAGAAGCTCGAATATTTATCCACTAATTTCTGTCCCCCATTGTTTGAGGGTTGCTCCTGGGGGCAATAACTCCCTACGTCCCTGGACCGTTCTTTCTCATGGGTTGAACCGGCTTCCATGGTGTCACAGAAGGTTATGGGGTGGAAAAATAGAAACGTAGCATAAACTTAGATTGCAACTCTATCAGCAGAGGTGAGTCTGAACATGCATAGCACTACTCTTTGTAGCTGTGGCAGAAATCAGGTGGGTCAAGGGAATGTGACGGGATACCAGTAGCATCTCCCAAAATCTATAAAAACAAAAAGCACACACACAAAAAGCACTAATATTTGTTGAGCACCTATTCTTCCCAGACACTGTTGTAAGCATGTTGCATGTATTAGCGCATATCACAGCAGTTCTCAACCTGTGGGTCACGACCCCTTTGGGGGTCAAACGACCCTTTCACAGGGGTCGCCTAAGACCATTGGAAAACAAATACCAGATATTTGCATTATGATTCATAACAGCAGCAACATGACAGTTACGACATAGCAACGAAAATAACTTTATGGGGGTCACGGCATTAGGAAGGTGGAGAACCACTGACGTATCATCTTTACAATAATCCTGTGAAGTAGGTTCTTTTTTTTATGTCTGCCTGACAGGCGAGGAAACACAGCCATTCACTTTTGGGACTTGCTGAAGCTCACAGAGTGTCAATCATTGGGGTTAGGTTATGTGTTGGTACCAAAAATTTCCAAATTTCAGTGGATTAAAACAAACAGAGCATCGTTTCCTGCTCACTCTACCTGTTCATTGATGGTTGCATGGTAAGCTTCTGTCCTGCGTTGTTCTCACCTTGGAACGTAGGCTCCAGCCTGCGCTTTCGCAATTTCCAAAGGAGGATTCCCAAAAGGGACTCTGGCTCTTAAATTTTCTACCTAGAAATGACAGACATCCCCTCCATTTACATGTCATGGGTCAAATCAAGTTATGTGGCCACCACAACATGGGGGTCTTGTCTTTAAGAAGACAAGAAGGATCAGTTTACCATGAGCCTATGGTGAGAAAACAAAAAGCATTTGGTAAACAGAATTGGCGACATTCTGGCTCTCTGGATACTAAATAATTACATTCTTTGTTGCAGGCACGATACACGTCTCCCTGCCCCATTAGAGATCCCTCAACATTCCTATCCAGTCACAGCTTCAAGTTAAAAGTCCAGGGAGTCTGGGTGGTACATGGTATTCTCTCCATCATATCCACATGTGGCTTCTCTTGTTCCAGACGCCTATAAACTGAAAGAACGTTATCAGTTCCCCGCCATGGACTCTTCCAGCCTCTCATGAGAGTTTTCTCATTTCCCACCACCTGACCTGTAGATTAATGCCGCGCATTTTAGAATTTGTTATAGTAAGGCTCCACTTCCATATCCAGTTTTGAGTCAGTAAACTAAACTAAACTATGCTGAGGTAATAACCCCACATTCTCAATGACTTTAAATAACCAAGGTTTATTTCTTTTAGGTGCTATGTATTAATTGTGACTAGAGGGGGCAAACTTTGTACTACAATATCTTCATGCAGAATCATATGGGAAATTCTGCCATCCAAAACACAGCGAGAAGCCTGCTGGGAAAATATGACTGTGGAGGTGTTGGCTTCTCGGTCTCATCCTTCGGAGGAACTTCTCCCAGCCCTTTAACATGTAGTAATGTTCTGGGCATTGAGAATATATTCAGTAAATGGACCACAGAGAGGCATTGCAGATTAGATTGATAAGAAAGCAATCATAATTGTTGACTAATTAGGAATACTGTTACCATCTTACAAGAAAGTGTTTATTTTATAGATGTGAACAGTATGAACACGTTACCCAGGAGAACCCTGTAATTGAAACAGAAGCTTTGTTTAGAAGCACGACATTAGTATGTCTCAACTTTGGCATCCTAGTGGGTCAGGAAATGCTCACGTGACCCTTGGATAACAGGAATGAAAGTATGGCGTCTAAAACAAGGGAGATCATTTCAGTTCTGTCATGCATTAGTTAGGCCAGACTGAGAGTATTAGCTCCCGTTTGAATCCTTGAAAGAAAGACTTGAAAAAGTTGACATTGTTTACTGAGGGCAACTGGGATGGTAGAGAAAATTAGAGTTATTGTGTTAGTAAAGAGAAGGCTTGGGAGTTCCCTGGTGGTGGCTTAAGGCTTCAGCGTTGGCACTGTCAGTACTGTGGCCTGGGTTCAATTCCCGGTCAGGGAGCTACCCACATACCAAAATGCAATCAATCAATCAATCAATAAATAAATAAATAAAGAGAAGGCTTGGCTTAGAAGTAATGACTGCCTTTCATTATTTTAAGGTATACAATTTTAATGGAAGAAGAGCTTAATTTATTCTAATTAACTTCATAGGGCAGAACTGAGGACAATGGATGGTCAATTTTAAAAAGGAAGATTTTGAGCATTTGGAATAGACTGAAATAGAAATAGGTCACCTTTGTCACCTAAAGGTGCTCAACTGAGTGGCTATCTGTTGATATTTTATCAGGTTATGGGAGCTAGGATTAATTTGCCTTTGGGTGGACAATAATGGTTCTGTTGCATATATCCTACTGTTTATTCAATATCTCCTCTTGGTGTCCCATGGGCATCTCAGACTGAACATGTCTAAAACTGAGTTCCTACATCGTCTTCCCCCTAAAGCTGCTCTTCTCCTATGTTCTTGGTCAGTGAGTGGGTGTGCTTAGTTGTCCAAACTAGAGGGCTGTGTATCTTACTCATTCCACCTTCTCATCTACCCATGATCACCTGATGAGTATCCAAACCCTGTCCATCAAATGTCAAAAATATTTCTTTATTCCATCCACTATTCTCCACCTTCACTGCCACTTTCCTATTCCAGGCCACCGTCACCACTCCATTGGACTTCTAGCTGTTCCCCTCTACTTCTATACTTTGTTCTTTCTCAATCCCATCTTACCTTGTTGCTAGAATAATTTTTCTAAAATGCAAAAATGCTATGTTTCTTCTACTTCAAATACTTCAAGGGTTTCAGTTACCTTAATATGTCTTATAAGGTCACTCGTGCTCTGTCTCCTTCTCCTCTGTAACTTCAGTTCTGAAGTCTCCTTCTAAGGGCAGTTCCCCCCAAAGATCTTCAGACCTCTGTGTATGTTGTTCCCTGCGCTTGGGATAGTTTCCCTTCTCCTTCACCTCTCTTCACTTTGTTGGCTTGTGTTAGTCATTCAGAATTCATTTTATTCATCATGTTTTATGAGAAGACATCTCTTACATTTCTAGACTGACTCGGGTGTCCCTCTAGTGTGTTACTGTCTTACCTCTTATGTGTCCTCAGCTTAACACTGTATAGCAGGGATTGGAAAAATATAGATCGTGGGCAGATATGACCTATTCCATGTTTTGGCAAATAAAGTATCATTATAATACAACCACACTTACTTGTTTGTTTGTTTTTTCTCCCTATGGTTCCTTTCATGCTACAATGGCAGAATTGAGAGACCTCCGGCCCACTTATTTACTCTTAGGTTCTGTGTTAACTTGCTAGAGCTACCATATCAAAGTGCCACAGATGTGTGGGTTCAACAACAGAAAGTTATTGTCTCACAGTTCCGGAAGCTAGAAGTTCAAAATCAAGGTGTTGGCAGGTTCCTTCTAAGGGCTGTGATGAAGAACCTGTTTCATACCTTTCCCCTCTTCTGGTGACTTGCCAAGCAAACTTTGGCATTCTTTGGCTTGTATGCATCACCCCAGTCTCTGCTTTAATGGTCACATGGTGTTCCACCTGGTGTTGTCCCTGTGTGTGTGTCTATCTCTAAATGTCCCCTTTTTATAAGAACACCAGTCTTATTGGATTAGTGCTCACCCTATTGACCTCATTTTAACTCCTCTGCCAGGTACTGGTGCCCTGGACTGGGGATTCTGGTGTGGTGCTGGGAACCTTCACTCCTCAGGAGGAACGTCCATAGCTGAGATATCCCTCCTCTTTCTTAATTTTTGCACTGTGGGCGTGGGATCGGCCCGGTCCACATCTCAACCCCTTCTACCTATCTCAATGTGGCTTCTTCTTTATATCCTTAGTTATAGAAATTCTGTTCAACTAGTCTTTAGTTGATTCTCAGTGATGGTTGTTCTATAATTTAGTTGTGATTTTATTGTGATGTGGGAGGAAGTGAGCAGAGTTTACTTACTCTTCTATCTTGACTGGGAGTCTGGTAAGTTTTTTCAAATAACTTCAGTTCTTCCTGCCTCAAGTTTCAGCCATACCTAGGGTGATACCACAGGTAGGTCTTACTTCATCTAGAATCATTTTAAATGTTTGACTCTCAGAGCTGGATGAAACCCAAAGATTATTTGGTTTATAACTTTTTTTCTCCAAGAAGATCTGAAGATCAGTGAGGACAGTTATTTGTCCCAGGTTAAAATAAAAATTGATAGTTATTTTATAGTTTACTTTCTAACCAGGTTTGTTCTATCTTGCTATTTTTTCTTTTTCTCTTTCCCTCCCTCCTGTGACACACACACGTGCATGCATACATGCACATGTACCTGCACTCATGTGCACATGCACAGGCATATACTTCGTAAATTAAACAGCTGTTGAAATTAATCTGGTGGCTATTTTCAAGGCCAAACATTAAAATCCAGGAGAGAGGGCAATGTCAGACTTCTAAAGGAGACTTTTCCAGAATTAGCAAAGCAGGATGTAAAGAGCAATGCGAACAGGAGTTAAAATCAAGAGGAATATAAGCGGAGAATGCCAACATTTTTCAGTGTGATGTGTGCTCTTCCTTAGTTCTACCCCAGACAACTGTGGTTGTTCGTTGGTTATTTCAATAAAGAGTCTAGGGTCATGATTTAGGCCAGAGAAGAAAATGGGGAATAGATAGTTGGGTGGCATTGGATAGAAAGTCTAATCTCAGCAGTCAGAAAACCCATGTATAAATCCCAGGTCTACCATTAAGGGGATGGTGTTTGGTCTAATGTGTCCTTGGGCACATTATTTTTATGTGTATGTACTTCAGTGTCCTAATGCATAAATGTATGGGTTGCTACGCATTCCAATAATTCTATGGGAAAATACTTTGTGGCTTACAAGAGATTTTTGCAGTTTCTTGTTTAAATTGTCAGTTTTCCTAATAAAGATGTTAAGATTCATAATGGCAGGGCACCGTCTTCCTTGTTCACTGTTCTCCTTCCATGGCTGGCGCAGTGCTGCCCCATAAAGAGCAGAGAGAATAATCATGTTTTGTTAAATGGATGGACACATACATGGAGGAAAGCAGGAGGAGGCAAGAGAGATGCAAGCACAGCAGGCCAGCTGTTTGTGTGACATCAGAGTCTCATTTGTGATCATGGGGTTTCCTATGCTCTCTTTCTGGTCTCCTGTTATGATGTTTCGTTCATAGATTGTGCTTTTTAGTCATGATACTAAATTGGTTAACAGAAAAGAACTGGGGCTCTGCCATCAGGCAGACACAGATTTAATTTTACTACTTGAAATTATGTGACTTCGGGCAAGTTACATATCTTACCTAAGCATCCATTTTTTTCATCGGTAAAGTTGGGTTTAACAATTCCTAACTTAGGAATGTTGTGAGGATAAAATGGCAAAATGGGTGTAAATTGTCTAGCATAGTGTTTGGCATACAGTAAGCGTTCAATAAATGCTAGTTTCCTGCACTAACAGTTCAAGGGAGTTGATCTAATATGAAGATTTGATCAATGGTTGATATATTTGTACGTGGTAGGCATTCAGTAAAATGGTTTGAAGTAGAATGCATAAATGTAATATTGATTTTTGTCTTCACTTTTTAGTTGAAGTTGATTTATAATTCTGTGGTTATTTTTTGTATGATAAATTTGAGCTTTTTATTTTAAAATGTTGATTTTATTTTAAAATGTATAACTTCTGCCTTTTGAAATTATTGAGATTTTTTGTTTTGATTAATGATTAATTTTTGTAAATGTATGAAAACTTGAAGATATATTTTTGATATGAGATAAAAATATGATTTATATCTTAATTTCATCTTATGGACTACATCAGATAATTTCTTAGATGGAAAGCATTAATAATGCTGTAAAACAAACAAACAAGCACAACTTATTTACCTGTAACAAACTGGAGAATTCATAAAACTAAAGGATGAATTAAATAGTCTGGCCTCAAGTGGGAAAGCAACCACGTTAGCTCTGGAGAGCCAAGCAGCAGACCCTTGTGGGCAGTGTCTTTGGGACACCATCATCAGATGCTTAATTTTCTACTATATTCTCTCCCTATGGATTTCTGCGTAAGAGGCAAATTCCCCAAAACAATGAATGAAATTGGCTTAACTTAGGTTTCTTGCCTAACTGTGAATTATAGAGGAGGACCAGTTTCCTACTAGAAGAAGGGAGGAGGGAACCAGACAGGCAGTAACAACAGAGGTCCGCTACCTGATGTAGGAAATCACATCCTTATATCTACATCGTGATGTTTCTCTTTAATCTGCCAGACCAAGCCAGGGGTGTATTAAGAATTCAGAAAAATAGAACCATGGTTAGCTACACTAAGAGAATGTGGCTGGACTTGGGTTTAGGGTACTCTCTTTCCCTGGATTTGCTTGTCTATGGAGTAAGACTGTTGAGGCTCTGCTCTTACAATTACTGTTACCACCACCACCACCACCACCACCATTTATTGAGTAATTTATTCATTCACTTAACCATTAATATTTAAGCTATTTATCAGACACTGTGCCAGGTATGATTTTGCCCCTAAGGAGCTGAAAATCTAGTGGCAGGTCAGTCATTTAATCACAAATACTTAAATTGGTTACAATTAAATTTCTGTTAAAAAAGAGAAATACATTGGCTTAGAGAACACGCAATAAAACTTGGTCTTGTCTGGCAGACAAAAGAGTCTCTGAGTTGGTAATGATATTGGAGGATGTGTAGGAGTCACTTAGGTGAAGGGCTCTCAGGGATAACATTTTAGGCAAAGAGATGAGTATGAAAGGGTATGTGCCTTGCACAGGCATGACTTATTTGAGAAACCAAATAAAGGGTCATATGGCTGGAGATCAGAGAGCAGATGGCCATTAGCCTGGGGAAGGTGAGATAGCCATGCAGGACCTTAAGGGTCCTTTTTAAGTGTTCTGGTGTTTAGCCTAAGATTACTGGATCACACGTGAAGTGATGTTCCCAGGTTTACATTTTGAAACAATACTCCTGCTGCTGTGTATGAACAGGTTGGAGGGGTTAGGAGTACACATAGGGTGTATCAAGAGACAATTGTAGGAGTCTATGAAACAAATGAGGAGTTTAGACTAGGGTTGTGGAGTAAAGATAAAGGCAATTCAACAGATCTGGGAGATATTTAAGGAATGAAGCAAACCCACTGGATGGGTTGGACATAGAGAGTGTAGGAGAGGAGATGGACAACTAGGATTCCTAGGTTTAGATAGCACAATTGAATGGATTACTCATCCATTGAATGATCCATTGCATGGATGGTCATGCATTCAACTGTGGCAGCCAAAACCTAAGTTCATTCACATCGGTGTAGTGTAGGTCTGAGATTAGGGGGGAAGATCAGGAATTTAATTTTGAGTGTGCTGGCTTTGATATGCCTTTGTGACAGCTATGTGTAAAATTCCAGAGGAGATTCAACATGGGTGCCTAGAACTCGTAGGGAAGGTCTCAACTAGCAATAGAAATGTGTGTGACTTTGCTTATAGAAGATAAGGAAAGCTGTTGGCATGGGTGAGATTGAATAAGGAAAATGTATGAATGAGAGACTTGATTAGAGCCTTGAGAAATTTTAAGATTTAATAACAAAATAGAAGATGAACATTCCCAAAATGCTGAGAAAAGAAAAGTGAAACCAAGACTGGGTCAAAGAAGTCAGATCCTCTAAGAAATCAAGGCAGAATTATTCGTGACTTTAAGGTGTAGAATTACAGTGATGGGGGAGTATGGACTGCACAGATCGAAGAGTTAACCAAATCTTGGAAAGAAGAGGAAAGATGAGATAGTGACTAGAAGGTGATTTTGAGTTGAGGGAAGCATTATTATTTTAATGGAAGAGACTGACTTAAGAGCAGAAAAGATCACTTTGAAAGAGAGGAATAGGGAAGAAGAGTGCACACGCACACGTAAGAGGGAGAGGCCAGGAGAGGAGAAGGGGTGGGAGGAGGAGAGAGAGGGAGCGAGGTATGAGAACTGCGAGGAAACGCTGTGCGTACGAGCCTGAGGGTGTGGGAGAGGGCGTACAGATCACGCTTGGTAGCATTGACTTTGCATACGAGGAAAACACAACTCCTCTGGTGGGACAGAAAGGAAGATGGTTTCTAGATATTGCAGCAGAAAACTGAGGGGCTCCCACCTGTGTCTGGTGGCTTTTAGCTTCTTTTTTTTTTCTTTTTTGTGAAGGGAAGGCAGTGCTTCCAGCTGAGAGCTACTAAAGAGGTGCTGGAGAGGAGGTTGGGATGGAGGAAAGGCCAGGGGTAGGTGGCAGTCTGAGGAGAATGGAGATGACTCGGGTTTATCACCAAGTAGGAAACTGAGTAAATAAGAAAACATTGTAAGATGCCCGGCAGTAGTAAGGCCCACTTTAGGCTGATTAAGCTGTCAGTGAACACGCATTGGTTGAGCCAGGCATTGTGTTGGCACTCAGGGTACAGCAGTGAAGAGGGAACTTTCTTCTCTTGAGGAGTCTACTTATTGGTGACAGGGGTGATGAGTGCTATACGCTGCCCTCCGAGCATCTGATGAACACTGACCGCTGCCTCCCACGTGCCAGGGCTTGTGCTGTATGGCAGGGATGGAAACATGAAGTGAGACCACTGGGCATCCCCATTTGATACTTGCTCCCCTCCCCCCATCAGAGAGTTCGAGCTCTTTGATTTCTTCTTCTTTACTGCAGCCCAGTGAGTCCCCATACACTGGCACATGTAAAGTATGAGTGGGAAGCACACACTTACGTGAGAAAGATGCAATTTATAGTCGATCACAGGAGCCAAGCCTGATCAGAAGGCCACACACACACATCAGCAGCAAAAATGTCTGTAACATTCAACTCAGGGTCTTGACATTGAGAACTGTGTTCACCCAGGGAAACCCTTGTGATAAGGCAGCGTGGACAGGCCCTTGCTTCTTCCCCTTTCCCCCTAGGAGGCTCTGCCCTTGTCTAGGCCTGGCTCATTATGCAGCAGCTGTCTTTGTTACCATCTCGTTTTGCACTGATTGGAAAACGTTGCCATGGTGATGCTGGACCGTAGTCCTGAACACAGACCAACCTGAACTCATCCCAAGGTCGAGGCAGTGGAGCAGTTAAGGAGCCATAAACCTTTCTCCCGTCATCCTTGTGCGTGGGCTTCCTCAAAGAAGGGGTATTGGAATGAATGGGATGAGCCCCAGGAGCAAATGGGATGGGTGTAGGCCCTCACATGCTTTTTTGTTTTGCTGTAATTAACCTGCTTCTCATGAACGCGTTTGTGAAGATTCCTGGGTTAAGCAAAGACGTGGCCCCGTTCCTTGCAGAGCTAACACTCTTGTTTGTTCTTCTCTACTGCACAGTCATTGGCTGTACTTCAGGTGTCACCAGTGTGTACCACTGCCAGCGGATGGAACTGAGACGTGTTAATACATGGATGGCCTCCTATAAACCCTTTACCCCCTTTAGAAAAGCTCCGACTCGTGACCTACTGAGAGTAATTCATTTGGGTGTTTGCATGTAAGATCGTGGACGACTGGAGCTGATGAATACTCAGAAATATTCTAAGGTGACTTGTTCACTTATGGATGAGGGAGCAAGCCCGAGAACTGGGAAGAACCCCTCCAAGGGACCCACGTTCATGGAAGCCAGTTCATGGAGCTAGTAGATGGAGGAGCCTTTCCTTTTTTCCCCCATCTCTTGGTCTGATAGGCTCTTCCCCTGAATTCTGCTTCTTTCGTCAAAGGCTTTCAGAGAACAAGCCTTTTCTTCTCTGGTGGGAAAGAAATGGATGGACATGGAAATGAATGCAGAGACCCTCTTCCTCCAAACATTAAGCTTGATTTAGTTGTTTAAAGCCACTGACCCGAGCCTCTACGTGAAGCCTGGCTCGGGCAGGGGGGATTCCTAGTGGACCTGAAGCCTTGGGGAGATGAACAGGATCAGTGCTCACGGCTGGTTTCTTAGTGCGTGTCCCAGTCAGACTGACAGACAGCAGAACCCCTTACCCTCATATCCGGGTTTTCTTAGTTTCCAAATCCATTAACATCAGGTATCACTTGATATAACGAGTGTTTCTCTATCTGTAATTGTGCTATTTAAAATTAAGTGCTGTTACAAATCAAGTGCTATTTACAATGAATCTTGGTGACTTGAAATTATAGGATGATATCAGAGCATTATTGTGACACTGAGTTAGTAATAATTTAAACTAAGCCATGTGGGTCCCCTGGTGGCATAAGTAAGTCTTGGCAGAAAATACTTTTTTTTTTTTTTTTAAATTAATAGAAAGGGTAGTTAGGGCTTTGTTCTGCCTGTTTTGTTTTTTTTTTTAACCCATTATCAGAGACTGAAGATCTTAAGAGCTTCCTGCTTGGGAAGATACATAAGAATTACAATTAATTGAGATTTAGGATAGATACCAATAGATATAGAAACAAATGCTGGCTCTCTGTTAATGGAGATGTCATTTTAACCTCTCTCACTCAGTTTTCTCATGAATAAATTAGGCTAAAAATTACACATCCTGTTGGGATTGTTGTGAGGAAAAGATGAGAAAATACAAGAGAAATGGGTAAGGGGCTGTCACAATCTATAGCCTTTACTGAGCACCCTGTGTGTGTTGGGACACTCATGAAAGCTACGGGGTGTCTCCCTACTCTTGGGCGTACTTTGGTTCTGATTTCTTCCTCAAAGGAATTGTATATGCATCAGCTCACTTGATATTCCCACTGATGATGTGAGGTGAGCATGGGAGAGAAAACTGACTTGTTCAAGGTCGCCATGCCCAGAGTTGGGATTTCCGAGTTTTAGTTTTTGCTGAATTTTAACGTAGCCTGTCTGATCTTGACGATGTGATCTTCATAAAACACAGGAAGAATCATGC
Organism: Lyroderma lyra; assembly: GCA_004026885.1. Lineage (NCBI taxonomy): Eukaryota > Metazoa > Chordata > Mammalia > Chiroptera > Megadermatidae > Lyroderma > Lyroderma lyra. The sequence continues at coordinate 118,747 of PVJL010003927.1, forward strand.
CATCCCCTAACCTGAAATCCCCCATTCGCTCCCCTTTGCAGTTAGAATCAGTCCCCACGTCTTCCCCGTGTTCTGCAGGGTCCCACAGCATTCGGCCCCTTCCCATTTCTACCACAGCTTTCTCCACTCTTGCTCCTCCCCAGTGCTTTTCAATAACAGAATCGTCATTCCGGTCCTCCAACAAACCTTCAGTTCCTGCCTCAGGGCCTTTGCACATGCAGCTCCTGCAGCCTGTCACGTCCTGTCCCCTGGGGCCTGGCAAAACTGCCGTTTGCTCATATTTCACTTTTTAGCGTAAGTGTCGCTTGCTCAGAGACTGTGAACACCCTACCTAAAGCAAGTAGACCATGTTATTCTTTGTTACAGTCGTTGGTTTGTCACCTTCACAGCAGTCTCAGTCTGTAACGGTTTTGTAAAAGCACTTTCTTCTATTGTGTTTATTTTATTTATGTTCTTTGGCCAGTCTACCCTTTTGGCATATAAGTTTCATGGAAGTGGGAACTATTTCTCATTTACAGGGGTGCCCCCAGCACCTGGTGCAATGACTGGCACCTGGCAGTTTGCTGCAGGAGCAAATGAATAAACAGATACATCGCGCTCTGAGTCCTAGGTTCCTCTTGGATAGCAGTATGCTGTCACAGCACCTATCCTACTCACTCTCTTCACAAATATGTGAGGGTATGTGACTTCTATGCTTATCACGTCTTGGTCTCTGTCAGACATGCTTCTTTTGCTTTGTTTCTTCTTTATATTGTTTGTCTACCTGCTTGAGCTATATGTTTCATTTGGTATGTAGAATTTACTACACTAAAGGTTATAATGATGAGAGCACTTGATTTGAAGTCGGGAGATCTGAGTTTTAGACTTAGGCTTCTGCTCACTATAGGATCTTGGACAAGTTAGATGCCTACTTTGGGACCTCAGTTTCTCCTATGTTTGTAATGAGGGGGCTGGAACAGATGAGCCAAAGAGATCTTTTCTGCCTGGCATGTTGTCTAACTGAGATGGTTTCCTTTCCGTCAGTTCACCTTATGGGCAGCTTCATAAGGCAGCAATGGTCATCTGGATTCATGTTTGGGTATATTGGTTAAAAATAGAAGTCTCATTAGCTAATTTATTTTCATGCTATACAATTTATGATCCTTGAGCAAAATCCAAGCTTCCAAACATCTTGCCAATGAACAAAATATTCTGTGCCCTTGATGCATTCTGGGTACCTTCTAGAATACACGGGTAGCCAAGAGCTCTGGCAAAAAAGAAGGGAACAGTGTTATATCTTCATGTTGTCCATCTGCTGTGTTTTGTAGGCATGCCCGAATTTCCTAGCATGACTCCTCCAAATTTCCCATTTCATACCAAATTACACACATCTCAGCCCTGGCAGGCAAGTCCTCATTTTGAGCCAGTTTTGGGAATAGTAGAAATGTTTGACATATATTCAGTTTTTAGTATTTATTGCCCTGCATCCAAAGGCAAAACAGGGAGTGTGACCAATAACACATCTTATTCTCAAGGACGCTTAGACTTTCTCTCTCACACTTAAGGAAACTAGCTTAGGATTCCTCTAACCCTAATATTCTCATTTTACAAATGGACAAATGGAAGCCCAGGGAGATGCTGTGACTTACTCAATCTCTTTAGAGCTAATAAATAACAAAGCTTTCTGCATTGATACCTGAAATATCATCACATGATACAGTCCTTGGAGTCTTGCTGCTTTTTCGATTACTTGTTTTCTGTTATGAAATTTGCATTTCTGTAAGACACACTGAAAGCGATTCATACTTTATTCAGATTAGGTGAGACTCAGTTGTCAGTGGGGACAGAATGGGACCCAGCAAGTGCCTGGGGTACAAGAGGGACCAGAAAAGGAGGGAAGAAGCAGAGTGTGCATTAGAGGCGTTGTAACTCAGCCTGAATTTAGCAAGATGGGAATTATTGGCGACTCTGATAGCAGTGGCTTCTTTGTAGTGGTAGGAGGAAAACCTGCCCCAAGGTTAAACAGAAGATAGGATATAAGGGAGTGAAAAGGTACTCATACCTCATGGAGTTACTCTCTGAAGGTGCCTGGAAAAATAAAATACCTGGAAGGAGGCATGAGGCCAATGGAGGGATCTTCAATACGGGTGAACTTAGAGCATGTTTGCTTCCTGCTGGGAATGACCCCGTGTTTAGGGGAAATTGAGGATGAGAAACAAATGTTGGTCCGAAGAGAAAAGTTGTGGTTGGTGAGAAGTGGTGTGACCTGGTACACAAATAGAGGGTTTGGATTCATATCATCGTAAAAACAAAGTTCATGGGTGGAGAAGCAGGTAGCTTGGGAGATGTGGTGGTAGAAAGATGTGGCTTTGATTTTGGTGGCTTTGATTTTTCCCAGTGAAATAAAAAGCACGTCAAGAGCTGAGAGTGCCAAGAGGGAGAGAGGGCTGCAGGTTGCAGAGGAGATGAGAAGATGAGAAGGTCCGTCGCAGAGAACGGCAGGGCGGATTAGTTAGGGGAATAGGGTGAGATTTCTGGGTAGTACTGAGCCCACTGGACACTGAAAGGCGCTAGGGCCGGAGGGCTGGGGGTCCTAATGGGGGTCTAAGAATTTGTAGAGGAGAATCAGTGAGACGATAAATTAACTTAGTTTTAAAACTAAGAGCAGGTGTTTGGAAGAACACTTCACAAGCACTGCCAATACTAGGAACAGAAAAGGCCTAGTGCCTGACCTTGGCAGTGGGTGGCTGAGATGGGGAGAAGGAGGAAACTGAGGCAAGGTGGTAAAGCACTGAGAGTCACCGGGGTCGGACGGTGACCCTGACATTGACGTGGAAGTTGTCAAACATGCTCACGCAGTAGCCGAGTGTATAGGAGGTGGACAGTACTGGCATGCTGCGAGCCAGTGGGACAGAGGGGTGGATTGAGGCGTCAGTAATTAAGGAAGGCGAAGAGAGTGGAAGGTGGCCGCCCAGGGCCGGATAACAGATGGTAGAGCTTGCGGCCCGTGCTTCAAAATCGGCCGGGTTTTTAAGGCAGGAGGAGGACACCGCCTGTACCCGACCCCGGGGGGCATGGAGAGCCCCTGCCCTCGCGTCCAGGCCCTGTGTCATGTGGGCGTGAGACGGGAGACGACCTTCACCTGAGAGGTCTGCCAGCTGTCCTGATGAGCACACAGCTCGTTACATCACACGGTGCTACAAGGGGTTTGAGATACGGGGACATTTTCTGGTGCAGACCGTAAGTTCTAGAGTGCCCGGGGAAAGAGCTGGTGGGGGGGGGGGTGTGGTGAATAATGGCCGTGACATCGGAATACAGGGCGTGCAGAGCTTACCTAGACCAGCACTCCTCAGACGTTAAGGTACGTTCAGATCGCCCAGGGATCGCGTGAAAATTCAGATTTAACAGGTCCTGTGGGCAGGAGGGAGTCGGGGCCGAGATGCCGCATCTCTCACGTGCTCCAAGGTAGGGACGACACTGCTGACCCGAGCATCACACTTCGAGGGACAGGGCTCCGTAGGCTTGGCCGAGTGTGAGCAGTGTCAAGGTTAGGACCTGGGGAGCAGATGCCAGAGATGCATTTGACCAAGAACATTTGGAGGTGTAGAGCCTCCGTCCTCCTAGGGATAATTAATGGTTGCCACCAGTTTGGGATGATCTCCCTTTACACCTTTGAGTTTCTTCTTCTCTGAATTCAGAGCATCTGTGTTTAATACATATTTACTCCTTTAAGTGTATTGTCCTCATTTCTGCATTATTCTAGCAGGATCATCTGCTCCTTGGAGCCAGAGACTGTGGGGAATCATGAAACATTATTAGATCACGACTCATAACACCTAATATTAATTTCCATTTCTACCATTAACTAGCTATGAAAAGCAGTAGAAAAAATCATTTGCCTTTCTGATCATTTTTATGTGTGAAGTGGGGATAATCATGCCTTTTGTGAAATTCAAATGAGATACTTGATATAAAAATGTCCTGTAAACTATAAAACAATGTAATAATATAATAATACTCACCACAGGGCTAGGATTTCTTTGCTACATACCAGCGTGGCAGTCTGGAAGGCATCTGGTTTGATCAGGGCCTGTGCCTTATCAGTGGTTAAATAGTTTGAATATAGTCCCTGAATATTGTGTTTCATAATTGTTACTGTTATTCTATATTTTTTAATAATCCGTGCCAGCAGAAAACTGGGCATGCAATAGTTGTTGAATTAAAGAGTTGGCATAACAAGGTGGGTAGACTACATGAACATCTGCTCCAGGGCACACTGAGTGAGAATTGGAAGTAATTTCAAAAGCCTATAGAACGAGTTCTTACTAAGGACCATTATGTCAGCTTTATCAGGAAGCAGTAAGGTGTCAGTTCTTGTTCCTTGACAGACTTTAGAGTCCCATGCCACAGTTTCTTACATTGTCGTCCTTTTGAGATTACCCCTTGCGCATCGCTGTTGAGTGATGGTTGAGTCACATCAGTACATTCAGCCAAGGGAAGGAAGTTGGGCACAGCCAACCCGGCATGAACCTTACCCATTTGTTTTGTTCTGGAACGGAGCTCTGTTCTAAAGCGTGTTCTGAGGACTCGGGTCAAAACCTCTTCAAAGACGTCTTAGATGGGTTATGCAACGTGGGAAGATATTCTTACACACACAGTCTCTCCCCCGACAGTAACGTTTCTCTACAGCAGTTTCTTTCTTAGAGAGGTTGCTTTAGAGACCTTCATCTCCCCGGGTCTCTGGACGCAAGATGAAAAGCGTGGATTTAGGAGTTAGGCATCCCTTAGTGACCGAGACAGCCCCAGGTCCTGCTCACAGCCTGTTCGAGGACACAGACAGGTCAATTGCTAATTGCTATAGAATTATACACACACTTTATTTATTTATTTATTTATTGCTACTCAGCCTTTGAAAACCCTTTGTGTGATGAAGGAGGTTTCCTTTGGTGCTTGCTGGTGGGACCCATTTCTTCCTAAAGGTGTTAGGGGTAGCTTCCCACTTCCTGAGGACAACCACGTGGTTTAAGGTTGCTAGTTAAATGCTCCTGCCTTAGGCTGTTCCAGCTGCTAGAACCAAATACCACAGACTGGGTGGCTTATGAATGGCGGGAACTTATCTCTCACAGTTTTGGAGACTGAAAGTCCAAGATCAGGGTGCCAGCATGGTTGGGTTCTGGCGAAGGCCTTCTTCCAAAATGCAGACTTCTCACTGTGGCTCCACGCGGTGGAAGGGGCTAGGGAGCTCTGTGGGTCTCTTATATAAGAGCACTTACCCCATTCATGAGAGTCACTGTCATGACTTAATAACCTCCATCACAGTCTACTCAACCTCTATTGGTTTTAGCTTCCTGGGCAAAATAATAGTGCCTATCCCATTTTGTTTTTGTAATAATGAAATAATCCAGGTGAACTGCTCTGGGCAGTGCTTGACATAGATAGATGCTCAATAAATGTTAGCAGTTACTGGCTAAGATGGCTTGATACATACATAAAATCCACTCTAACCAAATGTGGTCAACCAATGCTTACTGGAAAGCAACAGTCACCTATATAAAGTCTTGGAAGGTGACTAGATCACCAAAGAAAAGGTTTTTGTATAGGTCATTACATTACCACATATTAAAAGACAAGTCCAGAGGACTAGGAGGTGAGACAAAAATACACACAGATTGGAACCCCAGAAGCAGAGGCACATCAATTTAGATGGTCAAAATTCACAGAAGCACAGGTAACTAAAGCAAGCTCGGCAAGAGATTCCTTTTTAGGACAATGAAGCGTGCTTATTTGGGTCATAGTTATGCAGATGAGAAAGCTGGACCCAAAGCACCACCAGTATAAATGCTAAAGCGGCAATTTAATTCTGAGATTGCAGTGGGCCCCACCAGATGCAAGTCTTGACTGGACTGGGCAGAAGTAGGTATTGTGAGACCCAAGTGGGTAAGTGGAAACGTGACTGCCAACAGCTCCAAAGGACACGAGTGTTGTAGGGACTGACAGACTGAAATGCACAGCAAGCATTGTGCACATTCATCTTCTTTACTCTCTCTTAGCTCATTCTTACCTTAAAACTTGGGATCTGATGTAAACTTGGGAGAGAAAAAAGTGACTGAACCGGCATTATTCATTCCCAGGAAGCATTTTAACTCGGTTGGTCATTTAAAGAAAATAAAATATGCAAAGGGTTCATACTCAGAGACATTACCCATAGTGCAATGGTGATGCTTTCCATGCCATTACATAAAACAGTCAAAGCTCAAGAAATTTAAGAGTAATGAAAAAAATTGCCATTCCTCTAATGGGCCCAGAGCCAGACAAGGCCGTCTGTCATGATGCAAATTATCTTCTTGGCGTGTGGACTGGTTGGCAGTGTTCTGCCTGCACGCCTAATGGCACATTGGGAGCCTATGTGCAGAGGCCTTTCAGTGTCAAAAGTGGGTACCGGGATAGTGTAGTGAAGGAAGTGGAGTGTTTTATGCAACGGGTTGGATTGTAGTTACAGACGTCACCGTTGGCCAGCTCGTGCCTCCTGTGTCAGAACCTCCCTATCTCCCAGCTTCCGCTGGAGGTTGGGCAGCAGCTGCAGCAAACAGATCAGAGCAGGAAAGGACCTGGCTGCAGCCTGAAGAGAGTACTAACAGAGATGACCACTCATACTGAGCTTAGAACAAGATCTGAGAGTTCAGCATGAACAGAGTTCTGAGAATGGACCCTGGAGTCCTCTGGGGTAGCCTCTCGTCCTGCCTTTGGTTCTTTCTCCTTTGCAGCCTGTGTTCACCCTTTCCTCCATTCCCTCTCCTGTACCCCTAGAGCACCAGGCGCTTGAGAGATTGCAAGATGAGTAAGACTCAGTCCTTGCCACTAAGGAGCTATGGGGAGCAGGGCGTCAGAATAGCACCCTTCTAATGATCTAGCTGAGTTGGAGCAAGTCTCTTCACTTCTTGGTCCTCTAGTTTAGCTCATTAGAACAAACCAAGAACTAGAAATGGTTTCTAAAGCTCTGAAAGTTTATTAACTTTTGAGTACTATCATTTATTATGGGTGAGGCATTCAGCTAAGAATATTATTTGATTCTTATGGAAAGGAAACAGGCAAGTGTTTGTTTCTCCCATTTCACAGGTAAGAGAACCAAGCCTTAACAGGGTTAAATAAGCCACAGAAGATGATTCAGGCAGCTAGCAGGTGTAAAAATTAGAGTTTGAACCCAGGAGGTCTGACTCCACATGTCGCCACTATACTATATTACCTCTTATGAAGCCCCTGGGTTTGTTTACAGCTGCCTTGGCTGGTACTAATAGCAATTGCACGGGCCCTGGTGCTAGACTTGCCTATGTTTAGGTTATAGCCCCATCACTTTTTAACTGAGCATCTTTGGGCAAATCACTTAACCCCTCTGTGCTTGAACTATCAATGCATTAATAACCATTTTTGAACTAGAAATCATTGTCATCCTAAGCTTTGCTTTACCAATCAATAGTCGATGATTTCCTGACCCCCCAGAATGTTGCCACCTTCCCTATTTCAGTGCCACGGTGACTGAAATGTCGTCATTATGATGTAGGTTCCTCCAAGTGCAGCACTATCCTTCTTTTTAATAATAAAATTGACTAGGATTTTATATCATGCCAGGCAAGACTCTATGAGTCTGTCCACGATCTCACTTATCCTTCACGACAACCATGCAAGGTGTGTGCATACAGCGTATCTGCAATAATCATTCCCATGTAACATGGGAAAATGAGGCTCAGAGAGGGGCCAAGATTATACAGCTTGTGACTGGTGGGACTGGGATTTGACCCAGAGTGTTTTGAGTCTAGAATCATGCACTTCATCATTCTATTCGGTCACCAATGGCTGTGCCAGGAAGAATTATGTTAGAGTCATTATTACATAAATATGGACTCATTTGTTTCTCCTCTCATTGCCCCACAAGAGAAGGAAGCAGACAGTAGGAAGAGCATAGCCAGCTGTGCTGCATGGTGTGGGAGGCATGGCCCATTAAAGAGAGAGAGAGAGAATCCTTGAAAACCAACTTCCCCAAGAGAGAGAGAATCCTTGAAAACCAACTTCCCCAGGCTGAGCAGCGCTGGTTATGGAGATTAATTTGCTTTTCCTTGCTTGGTTTTGCACTCATGCTGGGACTGCTGCTGGGAGACAAGGCAGCCCTGATTCCAATTAGAATTACAGAGACTCAGGGCTGGAAAGAATTGGAGAGTGTGGCCATCAGCCATTGTCTGATGAAGGCGCCCTCCACGCAACAGCACAAATGGTTGTTTTTCACCCCTCTGTCTCTGCTGTACTGCCTCCTGGAACATGAAATCACTATGTCCTTCACGTCAGCTCTGTGTTTCCAAGCTCCTTCTTGTCTCAAGTTGGATTTCTCCTTATTTTGTTTCTTCCTGTTGCTCACCAGAGAACAAATGCACTTGTTTTTTCCATACTATGAAAGTATGCATGTCTTTTAGGAAGCATACTTAGAAATCACACACTTCACCTTCCAGTCTTGTTGCCTTTCATTAACCTGGTTAATCCCACATTCTTTAGTTTTCAGGTCACACATCGCCTTCCTGAAGGGACCTTCCCTTGTTGCATCCAGCGTGACACGAGTGGTAGGAACACAAGAAGGGCGGCGCAAAGTGATGAAAGACAGTAGCCAAAAATATATTACAAGCAGGGCCAAGGGACTCCAGCCTCAAGGACAGAGAGAACCCAAATCAGGCCAGTGCATAGCTTTTATCGATGGATAGAATGAGGAAGTGAAACTTATATGGAGAATTAAAACCTTCCTCTTTTCCAAGGTGATTATCATGCCTTATGGCTGTTCCTGAAAGTCCTCATTGTGGTCCAGCACATATTGTGCCTTTACGCATATATATAGCCCCAAGGACTCAATGTACTGAAACCACCCGAGGGGGTTGACTCAATGCCTAAGTCATTCCTATTGGAGCATGACCACTATTGTTCTATCAGGTCACCATTGGAGCAGTGTAGGACACAAGGCAGCCAGGGGGTCGAAAATTAATCTCAGAGAGGGTGAGGGGCTGTGCCTCACCTCTGTAGAGCCCAAGCTCTCTCCTCATGGCCCCTAAGTGACTGTGCCTGTCTGAGGTTGCTCCTCCCTTGAGGAATCTTACCCGTCATTGACTAACCAGCCACCCTCCAGGGCCATACAGGGTGATGTGAGGTATTCTATGCCCCCGTGGTCTCCATGCACTGCTCCTGCCTTAGGATGTCATGAGAAATGCATGAAGGGACAGACGGGTTGGCAGTTGGAAGGCAACATTCCCTCCTACCCAAGACAAGGTCAGCCCCCACCCCACCCCCGTTTTATGCATGCACAGCACTCTGAATTCTCTATTGTAACACGTTGTACGCCATCAGTTATATAATAGATGTCGAATGTTCGCATTTCCCATGAGGTATACGGTTTATTAAGGTTTGACGTCTCATTCATATCTTCATCCCAGGCACTATGCTATTCATTCCATTCAAAACTTTGGTGGGGAATCTTTTTGGTACCACCCCCTGTCCCGGGGAGCAGGAGGGAGTCCCTCCCTCACCTCGTAGACTGTGGAGTCTAGTGCAGCATTTCCTCCTTTTTCCCCGACTGTTACCTGATAGCACTTCAGTTTGACCCCTCTGTACAGTGTCCCTCTTCAGTATAAACCGGCTTGGAGTGGTAGCTCAGAGGTGGACTCACTGCCTTGATTTTGTTTATAGACTGAACTTGTCCTCATTTTGCAGATTTAAACAACTGAGGCAGGTAGTTCAACTGACACTTGCACAGTTGAACGACATCAGTGGCATCATTCATTCACTTGTAGTTTTTAGCTTCTGGTGCCCTTTGGCAGTTCAGGTTCCACTTAACTCAGCATTTGGGATCATGAGAACTTTGGCCATGGTGTAGGTGTGGGCTCTGGGGTCTAAGGAACTCAGATTCGTAGCACCCTGCCGCTTCACTAGCTGCATGACATTGGCTAGTTGGTTCAACTCTCCAATTCTCAGTTTACTGAGAAATATTAATCCCTACTTCATAGGGTTTTTAAAAAGAAGATTAAATGAGAAGCAATAGTAGCAACAGCATCATATAACAATTATGTGACACTTGGTATGAGCTAAGAACTATTCTAAGTACTTTCCATATATTAACTCATTTAATCCGACCTATGAGGTAGATGCTGGTATTGAATTATCCCTGTTTTACAAACAAGTTAAAGGGGGCACATGGAGGTTAATGAACATGCCCGATACCACCTAGCGGGTAGGAACAGACCCCAGAGAGAAACCTCAGTCAGTGTCTGGCTCTGCAGCCAGGCTGTCAACAATCTGCTTGTGACCACCTCTGGATGTCACATGCAGGGCCCCCAGCACAGCACTCAAAACAAGGTGTCTCCATCTGGCTAATACAGGCTTGTGACAACCCTGAATTGCTTTGGCCCACTTTTCCTGGGAGATCTCATCAGATGAGAGAAGCACTATGAGCATGAAGCACTGCTTATCCATTCTCTTGCCCAAACGAGCTCTAAGCCCCAGTTTATACCAGCTCTAAGTGGTCGGACGGACAAAATAAAAGGAATAAATAGGTGAAGGATAAAGGAAGGCATGGAACGTAAGGAAGGGAGATGATGACTTTCTGATGTGAAAACTGTCTGCATGATAATAGAGTTCGCTCCTGCGTCTTCCGCGCAAGTCCCTGGGCTTTGAAAGCCGCAGACGTACCTGTCCATCAGGGTCAGTAACTACATTAGTCGGTGCCCTCTTGGTGCCAATCATGCCAAGAGCTCTGAGAATTTTAATTCTCTCACAAAGCAGGCAAACATACCCTATGCTTCCAGGCTCTCCCTTGTTTCTTCCTCGAGTGACGCTGTTCTGCTGGTTCTCTGGCTGGCAGCGGAGTGAAGGCCTTTCCCACTTCCCTGTGTCACCCCTATAACTTTGCCCCCCTCCCTTTTTAGCTTTTCCAGCCTCTATGTTCCTTTAAGGGCCAGCCCGGGTGCCACGTCGTATTTGCATTCATTCACTCGCACATTCATTCTGTGTTAGGCACTGGGGGTAAATACTGCTGAGAACAAAACTAGCATGGACCCTGCCTTTTAGTTACATTAAGGAATTTAGAAAGTAGGTGCAAGGGGAAGATTGTAAAGGGTTTTATGTGGGGACTGTGGTCAGATTTGCAGATTACGCGGGCTGCAGTGTGCAAATGCATTAGAAGGGACAGGAGTAGATGACACTAAAATAACAGGCAAGAGAGGGTAGAAGTACCCCGTCGCTCAGCTTCGTATTTTCTCTTTCTCTCATGAATGCCCTGTCATCTTAGAAGTTCTTCCCGGAATCCATTCACTCACAGACCTACTCCATCCTGCCTGGCTAACTGGTGAGCTCCTCGCTGAGGGTGCAGGTCTGGTTCCTGTCCTCCCTGCCCAGCCTTAGGCACACTCAGTGCTCCCTGTGCACTTTGTCCCAGCGTTTCACAGCTGAAAGGGCCCGGGAAGGAAATCCACCCCGATCACCTCGGTTTGCAAAGTGCAGGCAGGTTAAGCAGCTTTGCCCACGATCCTGCATTAAATGAGTGACAAAGATGAGATTTGATATCAGCATTCTGAATCCAATCCCTAGTTTCTGAATAGTCCAAGGAATTACTGAATAAAGACTCTTTTTTTAGTGCTTGTTTACAGCTAGAATCCTGTCATGAAGTGGGAGAGGAGCCAGTGGTCTGAGAAGAAAACAATAGAAAGAGAAGGCACGGAGTTAAAAATGAAACAAATGTGCTCACCTGCCCCTCGTCCGGCATTGGTTTATATTCTCATGGCAGTGAGGAGACCCAGCAGATCTAGACCGGCTGGGTCACAGTGAGGGGGTCAGGGACAGAGACAGTGCGACCCCAGGGGAATGTCTGTGAAGGGACCATTGGGCATCTTAGTGATAAAGGAACCTCTTTTTGTCCTTCTTTCTTATGTTTTTTTTCTCTTTCTTTCTTCAGCCTCACACACACACACACACACACACACACACACACACACACTTCCTTTCTCTAACAGTGTTTCCTTTCATGCTCATGTTTTAGTTCAAGGAGCCTTTTTCATGTGAATGTCTTTAGATCTGGGATCAAATGTTCACTTTTGAGATCTAGCTCTGCTATTACACATAAGATCTTGGGCAAATATCTGAGTCTCTCTGAGGATTAGTTTCTTTATCTCTAAAATCTCTAAGATTATCTAAAAAGTGGTATCTTATGAGCTGACACAGCCACAGTCAGGGTGATATATTATAAATCGAGTTTTTCTAAGCTTTCTGTGGACCGCCTGCATTAGACTCTCCTGCAGGTGTCTGATAGACATGCAGATTCCCGGGCCCTGCGCTAGACTTTTCTACTTGGAATCTCTGGCAGTATATCCCCAGAGTGGGCATTTTCCCAAGTGATTCTGCCTTGCGTTTTGGTTTAAGAGCCACTAAGTAATTCAAGAAAATGCTTCATACATTTTAAAGCCACGTGTAAATGCAATTTTAAGAAAATTTATTTTTGCACCCAAATCGCATCTCTTTGCTCAAAAATCTCTTTAGCAAACCACCTTGGAAGGGGTTCTTGGCCACATCTCAATAGTCTGAGGATGCATGGAGGAAGGCAAAGAGCCACCTGACTGGAAATTACGTGGTGTGCTTCAGGTTTGACTCACCAGCCTTCCCAGAAAATTCTGTCATGTCCCACTGAGCGTGTGTGATAACTAGGTGGGGATTCAGGCAGGAAGACGGAGACACGTGGCTGAGCAAAGGAAACATCTCTGTAGCTGGAAAATAGCAAAATAAAGTTGATGCTGGCGTCTCATGAAATCCAAGACCTGTACTATCAGATTCAAAGCATTTTGTTTGCTCACACAAACATAGAAAATGAATATTCAACCTGTATTTTTATCATCTCTTGTCTAGATTTCTGTGATCCTCAATTACTGCCTGGCTGGATGACCTCTCCTATCTCCTTGTACCTGAGCTTAGGGAGGAGAGCCTAGATAAGTCATTTCCTTGTCCCCAGCAAGGTGCTGTTGGCTTGGCTGGGCTGGCACATGCCTCATGGGATGGCACTGAGCAAAGTACCTGGTCTGAGGCTACCTCCCCGGTCCAGCACTGCCTCTCTTATTTGAGAAGTACTGACCTCAGGATTTGCCTGAGTTTGGGGGTGTTATGCATGAGAACTTGGGGTATCCCCAGGCAGACGATCTGAAAGCTGAAGAGCTATCCACAAGGGGTTCCCCAGTCCCTGGGAGGAGCCATCCTGCTGGAAGCTCTGACTTTAACATCTACTTTTGCATTCTGTGCTTTAAAGAAAAAAATGTTTTCACTAAAGAAATGAGATTATTTTGAATGAGCACAGGCTAGCGGGGAAAGCTATAAAATAGCTGGGATTTATGGTCTAGCTCAGAGGTGATGTTTTTCCCAACTCATCTAGGCTGAAATTACTGCAGTTGTCCCCTTAGAGCTTCTTTGGAATTTATTTCCAATTTAGACTGTGTACCTGTGAAAACAGGATGCAGAATGATACTGCAGTTTCTGACGAAAAGTCTGGAAATGCAGACTGTGCTGAGCTCATAAACGAATTCAAAATCTTTGTTATAAAGCCTTACTTAGATTGAGATGCCAGCTTCCCAGTCACTTTACCCAAGGCTCTGTCATTAGCTGTGTTCAGTGTGTCCCACCTCAGGTGTCTTAATGGACCTCCATGCTGCTTTTTAATGCACTCTCAGGAGGCTCAAAGATGGCGTATGAAAATGGAGTAGTTAGAAGGAGGCCTGGGTTTTAGTTCTGATTTTGCCTTTTTGTGTATTTCAGTCATAACCTTGTAGGCTTCGGCTTTCTCATCAGTAAAGTGGGAGGAGGTCAAACAATCAGTGTTTCTGACCCAGTGTTTTCTAGAACACAACAAAAATACCCAAAATGAGTTGCATGCGTGGATCAACAATTTAGATATTGTAAATGTGTTGTGTACCCCCTAACCTGATTCCAGGATTAAATCTTTAGAAAACCTGTAATATCCCAAATCATGGGGCATAGATATTCAAAAACCCTGTTGTTTGATTGCCAATCAAAGGACTAAGTAGGAAAGAGGAGACCTAGGTTTACAGAAAATCACATTGTGAACTTGGGTGGGTCATTTGACTCATCCCCTCTCTCAGGCTTCTCATCTGTCACCGACTCCATGAACATCTTGTGACTCCCCTGAAAGTCAAATCAAGTTTGCACATATTTCAGCCATCTTAATCACATCATTTTTGTAGATAATTGTTCACAAGCAGACTGCACATAAATGAAACTTTTAAGTAACTTTAACTTTGATTACGAAATATTATCAGGATGGTAAGTTGAGTCTGAATCGATGTAAAACAAGGACAGTGACAAGATTCTCTTAACTGACGTCTTGTCCTGAGCAACGTTGGGTCTGGAATGGCAGGTTGATTCCATTTGCAAGGCCAATCCAGTTGATTGTAGTGGTTGTGGAATGCAATGGAATCTCAGGGGGCTAATTGTCCAATCTGGGATCTGCTAACCATGTCTGGCATGCAGCTGGATCTGGGGAGCAGCCGCATGTACCCCATGTGTAGGCTGACCTGAACCTGACACCCCCACCTTGTGGAGAGGATACATGTACACAAATGGAGTTGCATCCAGAAGTTGTGATACTCTGTTATTTGTGTCTTTGGAGCATTTAAAATGTCCTTGGGACAAACCAGTGAAAAACATGAACCCAATCCAAATTAATATCCATGAGAAGCATGCATACCATGATAGAGTTACATGTGGTTTGGGTGTTCTTCTTTTTCTACCCTAGAATTTCTTCTGTTTGAAATCTCTTTCCTGATCTCTCTCTAACAGTCCAGTTCATGGCCCAGCCTTTCCATGAAGCTCTTAGAGGAGATCATACCTTTCCCAATGCACGTTAAGATCATCTGTGTTATCTTGTACAGGAATATGCACACAGTAAGTTATCAATAAACAATAATTGGATCAACCAATAGATGAACCACTAGCTATGCTGTAGGAAATAAAGTATATTATATATAATGTAAATATATCAGTTAACATTAAATGCAGTCTTATACTAGATGGTTAATATTGACTTCAGTTTTAGTTGTGTTTTTAAAGAAAATTTAGAGAAACATGAACAAGCAGAAGGCTCACATTACTGTCCAAGTGGCTTTATTCTTCCTGAATGCTAGCAAAGTCCATAGTCTTCAAAAGAGGAAAATAACTTCACCAAGAGAGATGAGTGCGGACCTTCTTGAGCCTCATCGGGAAATGCTGGAATCTAGAGTTTGCTGGTTAGGCAAGAGTTAGAGACCAGGGCAGGAACCTCTGAGCACAGAAGTGAGGGTGCCCAGCAGATTACAATTGCATAATCAGTTTTGTATTAAACTGGAGTCAGGGAAGCAAACATACTTCAAATAGAAATGAGTCAGACCACAAATTTTGTTTTAAAACTCATTTTCTGATCTTACAAAGAGTTGCTGCACTGACTCAGGCTGGACCTCTGGGGGAATAATCAAACATTTCCACACAGACCAAATGTACCATCTCTTCCCTTCTATTGAGCGAAGTAGCATGGGCATCCTAATCTGTCCTCCTGGCTTCTTTTTGGCATTCTTTGTGTTTATCTTCAATTTCCTCCTCTAATATATGAGGATAATAACAAGTATCGCATATGGTTGTTGAGAGAATTTAAAGAGATGATAAAGGTGGATGTGTCTGAACTTGATTGATGTTTTAGAATAGACTGCCACCTGTTAGAATGTACCAATGAAGAGACGAGATGAGGAAGAGTCCTTCTTGTCCCTTTCCACTTGCAAGGACCTAGAGATTTCTTTAACACCGTTTTTGAGCGCCTGCTATGTACCAGGAGGTGTTTGGGGTGCGTTGGTTAATAAGACAGCTGAGACATCTGCACTCTTGTCAGCAAGGATGATGAGAAAGGGGAGGAGGAGGCAATAAGCAAATTAATGAATAAGATACTACACATTATTGAGTATGTACATACAGCCATGGGAATTTTTTCCACATCGAGGATTTGTGTCTTCTTCCCGTCTATTTATTTTTCAATCATTTGTTTATCTCGGCATGGACTCATGGATATGTATGTTATACGGCAGTGCTACTGTATTTTGTTGCTCACATTGTTTCAGCGCTGGCCATTCCTTTGGCATATGCCAATCATGGTGGGTTTCTTCCTCCTCTTTATTGTTTTCAGTACTTCCTTACGTTCTGGCACGACAAGATGCTCCCTACTCATTTTGTGTAGTTCCCGCCTTCGTCTTAGAATGTGTCATTTGTACAAAGAACCCTGGCTCTTTTTATTGGAAAACAAGATCTTATCCATTCAGTTATTCAAGGATGTTTGGCTGCTTCCAGTTTTTGGAGATGATGAATGAAGCCACTACAGACATTCGTGTACACAGGTTTTTGTGTGGCACGGAAGTGTGTGGGGTATTTCTAAATTCTTTATTTTTTTTTAAATTTTGGTTTTAAGAACATTTACTAGTAGAGTAAATGAAGTAACCTCATAGCTGTTACACATTGGAAAAGACTCAGAAAAGATGAAGTTCTTGTCTCAGTTTGTACAATTGGTAGAGGGCAGAGCTGAGACTTTGAACCCCACGTCTTGTGTTCCTCCATTCACTCATAATTGATGCATTCTCTAGCTCTCAGTAAATTATTCTGAAAAAATCATAGAAAACTCTGATGTACTATACAAATACTAATTATTTTATTAAACCAGAGCTGCTTGTTTTTCTTTTATTTTTCCTCATTTATTTTTATTTTTTAATTATATTTGACATACAATATTATATTGGTTTCAGGTGTACAGCATCGTGATGAGACATTTATGTAACTTACAAAATCTTTATTTCGATACGTCCGGTTCCCATTTGATACTATACGTATTTATTATAATGTTGTTGACTGTATGCCCTGTGCTGCACTTTACATCCCTGTGACTGTTTTGTGACTATGAGTTTGTACTTCTTGATTTCTTCCCATTTTCAGCCACCCCTCCCACTCTCCTCCCATCACCCCAACAAGTCTACTACCCATCTGACGCCACCCATAGTTATTGCAACATTATGGGCTGTATTCCCATGTTATACCCTATGTCCCCATAACTATTACTTTGTAGCCACCAAACTGAACTTCCCAATCTCTTCCCCATATTTCACCCCCTCCCCCAACCTTCCTCCCGTCTGGCAGCAAATCAAATATTTTCTGTATCTATGAATCCTGTTCCACTTGTTTATTTTCTTCTTTGGATTTCACCTATAAGCAAAGTCAACTTGCATCTGTCTTCCTGTGTTTGACACTCTACTCAGTGTCTTTTGATTGGAGTTTTTAATCCATTCAAATTGAAGGTAATTGTTGATGTGTACCTATTGCCATTTTATTGATCATAATTTTGCTCTGAAGGAAACAGATAGAAGCCCAGGAACCACAGAGAGTCCCAAACCAGATAAACACAAATAGGCCCACACCAAGACACATTATAATTAAAATGGCAAAGGTTAAAGACAAAGAAAGAATACAAAAAGCAGCAGGAGAAGGACAACTAGTTACTTGTAAGGGAGCTCCCATAAGACTGTCAGCTGATTACTCAACAGAAATTTTGCAGGCCAGAAGGGAGTGACAGAAAATATTCAATGCGATGAAAAGCAAGGGCCTACCACCAAGATTACTCTACCAGCAAGGCTATCATTCAAAATCAAAGGGCAAATAAAGAGCTTCTCAAACAAGAAAAAGCTCAAGGAGTTCACCACCAAACCAGTACTGTGAGGAATGTTAGAGGGTCTGCTTTAAGATGGGGTGTGGGGGGAAGCTTCTTGTTTTTCTTGTCTTTTTGGCTACACTCGTTCCCATACACAAAGTAAAGATAATGAAAGAGCCATCTGCTATAACAGAAATGAAAAGGAAACTAAAAAGGTCACCCCAATTGTTGGCCACTTCTCATTTCATTGCTTTAATTAGAGAATGCTGCGACAGCACCTCTTCTTCATGTTTTGTAATCACCTTTTATTACCCCTTGCTGTTGCTTCAGTCATTTTGGAGAATGTATGAAATGTCTTTGAAATTAATAATCTTAATACTATGTAGCAACGGAGTGTTCATCATATGCCAGACGCGGGGTAAGCAATTCACTTGCTTCATTAATTTCTTACAACCCTCCCAGGGAGCTTCTGTTAGTCCCATTTTACAGATGAGGAGCTGAGGGTCGGGGAAGTGACGTAACTTGCCTGAGAACTTGCAGTTAGTAAGAGGCAGGGGGGCTGAGGACCTCTCGAGGTCGTCCTCGAGGTTGTCTTTGTTTTCTGCCTAATTAGTGATTTGCAGAGATGCAGAACCTGCAAGGGCAGCCTGTTCGTTGCAGAGATACAGGCTTGCGGAGTGGCAAACCCGCCAAGTGTGTCCTCTCAGAGCCGTTACCGAACAAAAGAAGTTGGACTGAGGAAAGAGGAAATAGCATTTCCCCTGGTGACACCATCTAATAAGAACAGTGGCTGCCCCGGGGCACTGGCCCATTATGTTGAGGTGATAATAGTGCAATTAGCTCTTTCTTCATTTTCCCATGTTAACCCAGGGGTAAAGTGGCACACTGAGCAAACACACTGAATTACATTGAATTTAGTGTTCAATTTGAAGATCTTAGCTGCTGGCTGCTGGAGATTAGCAGGCTCCAGCAATTTTTTTACTCACACGCCACCCCCACCCTGATGAAAACCTTAGCTCTGGCACTGTGCTTTTGTGGTATATGTATATTTTAATCAGATACAATAATACTTTCTGCAGGCAACGCTAGGTTGGCTCTGTGAGGTTTGCAGAGAGAACCCTTGGCATGAGTTAGCAGAGTGAATCTTATGCAATAAACGTAAGTGTATCTGGGGAAGAATGTTTGCACAGGGCTGGACACAGTGCTGGGCATGACACCATGGCGATTTATACGGAAAGGACACTTGCCCCTGGGCTCCTGATCTCACCAGCATCACTGGTGTTAGGAGGACAGTGCTAGTTAGGAAGACAGAGGGGGGCCGTAGAAATTCTGCTGGTTTTCAGTTCAGTGGTGACAGTGAGCCCCAGGATTTGCCAAGTGTGACAACACGTGGCTCTGTTGATAAAGCCTAATTGGAGAGGCTGAAGTCTTGGGCCTATTGAGGTCACATTTATACATTTGACAGGCTTTTTTACTAATGACTTAACTATGTTTCAGACACTGTACTGGGTTCTGGATTCATGAGGAAAAATGAGAAATAATCGTAAGTCTCAAATCACAGTATGGGATTGAGGCAGACAAGTACATGATGATGTGTGAAATAATAAAATAAAGAGTGTTAAATAGTGTATTAAAACATTCTGTTATTATTATCTTCCAGCTACATCAGACTAAAACTGAGAGAGGTGATAAGATCTTCGCTGGGTGGGGTGGGGGGTGTCTAATGAGCAAGACAAGATGCACCCACACTTCCCTGACCCATCTTCAAATACATCAAACAGTCCTGGGCAGGGAGCAGTATAACGGCAGCTATCCTGAAGACCCAAGATCTCGCCTCTGGTTTTTCTGGTACATGTGAGTCTCTCCCTGTGCTACCAGCCACCTCAGTAAACATATGAAGTCATGAAGGTCATCCAAAATGTGACAGTTTTGCCTCCATGGCATTCAAGAGTTTGAAGGTAAATTAAAATATTTGTAAAATTTAAATTAAATTTAAATATAAAACTGAAAGTAAGAGCATAACATTAAAAAAAATAAACTCTCTATTTTGGAATAATTTTAGATTTACTGAAAAGTTGCAAAGATAGTCCAGAGTTTTCATAATCCCCCTCCCAAATTTGTATCACCTGTTTCACTTTCCCCTAATGTCACCACCTTACATGTATTATCTTGACTCATTACTATCAACTAAATGCTAACTTTGTTTAGATTTCACCCATTTTTTTCATGAATGTCCTTTTTCCCTTTCAGAAAGCAACCTGCGACACCACATTTAGTTGTCACATCGGCTTAGTTTCCTCTGGTCTGTGTGTTTCTCAGTCTTTTCTTTATTTTTCCTGACTTTGACAGGTTTGAGGAGTTCTGTTCCAGGCATTTTGTAGAATGTCACTCAAATTGGGTTTATCTCATCCTTCTCTCAGGATTAGGCTGGGGATCTGGGTGTGTGGAAGGGACACCACCGGGCGAAGTACACTTCTTATCACATCGTATTAGGAGTGACGTGAACCTTGATCACTTGGTCCCAAGTGTCCGCCACGTTTCTCCGCTGTGAAGTTAGTACTTTTCCCATTTGCCTCCATGCTCTAAGCCCAGCCCACACTCAGAGGGTGGGGTAGTCATGGTCTGCCTTCGGGGGACAGTGTTTCTACTTGTATTTGGAATTCTTCTGGAAGATCCGTATCTTCTCCCCCATTGGTTTATTGAACCAGTCATTTATTTATAACAGGTTGAATTCATGCACTATGGTCCAGATGGTTTATATTCCCCCACCCCAAATTCCTATGCTGAAATCCTAGCCCCCAAACACAATGGTGTTAGGAAGTGGGGCCTTTGGGAGGTGCTCAGGTCACAAGGTCAGAGCCGTATAAAGGAGGCTCCCGAGAGAGTCCATGCTCCTCCTGCCATGTGAGGGCACAGCAAGGGACTGCCAGCTGTGCAGCAGAAAGAGGACCCTCACAAGAACATGACCATGGCTTCCAGAAGTGTGAGCCACAGACTTCTGTTATTTATAAGCCACTAGTCTGTAGTATTTTGTTGTAGCAGCCTAAATACATCGTTATGCGTATTTAGTTTTTATTTTGTGTTATGATACAGTGCCCTGCTAATGATTTTGTTGCATAAATTGCTCCAACTTTGGTCATTGGGAGTTCCATTAGTTTAGCTGTTGTGTCCCTCTGAGATGCCCCCATCAGCAGAGTCATCTGTGACAGGAAGGACATCTCATTCCTCTTTCCAATACGCACAATACACAGCACAGGCCTTGGGCAGAGCGTGAGCTGATGGGGCTTCAGCAGAATTCTTTAATTAGGGATGCTTTTGTTTGGCAAGATTTCTTTGTTGCTTAGGGACAAATTGGTAATAGGTTACTTTCCCACTTCTTACTTAGAAACTCCTGAAGCACCTCTCTTAAAACCTTGAGAATCAAATTCCAATTCTCAGTTCACACACTACAAGGACATAAGAGACATTTTTGTCAACGACTTTGCTTACCCCAGAACAAACTGGAGAAATGTCATCAACAAAATAGAAATGAAAGGTCAAGTTTAGACTTTTACATTGCTTTTGTGTCATATTAGCTCTCTAGGACTTTCATGTAGAGGGAGCCAAATACTAGGAAGAACGGCAAAAATTCACAGAACAAAAAGGCTTACTGCATTCATCCATGCATTGCACAGAGTGTGGGGGGCCTGCCCTACGCCCTGCACTGTTGCAGGCAATACGTCAGTAAGCAGAGGGTATGTTACTGCTAAATATCGGGGTGTTTTTCTCTTACTCCTTCTCCCTCACCCCTCCCTCCCAAAGGCTCTGCAAATTGCACTTAATGCCCTTATACAATTAGATGATTTTAAGAGGAAGGATCCTGGTTATTTATATTTGATTATCCCATCGTGCATAGCACAGAGTATTGCGTTCTCTCTCTCTCTCTCTCTCTCTCTGTGTGTGTGTGTGTGTGTGTGTGTGTGTGTGTAAGGTGGTGACAGCAGGAAAAAAAGCATGGAGAAGTTAAAAGAAAATGACTTCCGGAGTCAGACTGAAAAGAATACTGGATTCAAACCTTCATTTAATGACCTTCACTCGACAAGCTCCTATTGCGTGGCTACTATGCACCAGGCACTGTGATAGGTACAGTGCCATGGTGCCTTCTGTGAGACAGACGTGGCCTTTCCCTCCCGTGGCTGAATGGAGCAGAGAGAGAGAATCGAATGAGTAGGCGCTCTGTGGCCCTCCGAGAAACAGGCACCGAGAGACGAATTGGAGGAGCAGTGAGGGAAATGGGGGGCGTCCGGGGAGGCTGGGAGAGCACAGCACAGACATCAGGGCACAGCGCATGCCTGACCCGTGGAGGAGGGAAGGAAGTGGAGAGCACGCGTAGGAAAGATGCTGCCGTGTAGCCTCATGAAGTTTTGGCAAAGCTGAGGAGAGTGCCACTCAAGTTAGCAATCCAAGTGACATCTAGCAGTGGGCCTGGGCTCAGGCACGGGACGGGAGCGGGTGGTGGGACGCGTGGCTTCGAGCCTGGGGTCGTTAAGTTCCACACCCCTCAGTCAGACATCTGGGAGGCAGATCTTCATGGCTCTCACAACAAAGTGGGGTGAGCATCACGGTGGGGAAGTACCAGGCGCTACAGGAACATAAAGCCCGCGGGGCCACAGGCTTCTCTGAGGAGGTGATGTCTCAGGACTAAGTCAAACTTACCCAAGAGGAAGGAGGGGACGAAGAGGGGAAAGCAATTCAGGCAGGGAAAGATGAGAGACAGAGACAAAGAGAGAGAGACAGAGACTGAGAGACAGAAAGAGAGATGAGATAGAGACACAGAGGGAAGAATTAGAATTGCTGAAAGAAATAAACAGAACTCATTCTAACGTGAACACCGCGTGCAAGGGGAGTGGAGGTGAGAACGAAAAGCTGGTGGTCATCCTGGGTGGGTGACCAGACATAGCGTTTTAAACGGCACAAAGACAGCAGCACAGCCCCATGTCAGACGGTACGTCTGGTCAGCCTGCTGACACCTGGAGTTGAGCCCAGTGAGACGGGGCTGACCAGGCGTACCGTCTGACACGGGGCAGTACTGTGGTTTTCTGCCCCGTTTAAAACAGGACGTCTGGTCAGCCTCACCCTGGGAGGCTCTTCCGCGCCGGCCTGGTTGGCTGCATGACCTCCCGGAGCTGCCTCTCCGTCTCCTTGACCCTGGCCCTGCAGCCTCGGTGAAGACCCCCTTTCCTCTGAGCACAGCCCACGTCTGCTCCCCATAACCACAGTCGGTGTCTCATCTGCACTCTAGCTGGTCCTGAGTTGGAAGTAAAGACAAAATTTAGGGACCCTGTCAGTTACAAGCCAAGTCCTGGTCACTTGGGGCCAGTTCTCAGAGGGGTTATTGTTTTGCTTCCTGGTCTCTTACTAAACAGTAGTCAGACTTCTCACAAGTCTGACTCCTAGCAGGCTGCCCTCCGGCTGTTTGTCGTAGACAGGGGGTTGGTGTCCCGGCAGGTGGCTGCAGGTGGTGGGTCAGAGTTCTGTTCTGTATTCCTGTCCTGCCGTTTTCCATTTGAGTATTCAGTCTCTTACGACCTTTAAATTTATTTGGACTGAGGTGTTTCCTAATCTGCGCAATGATGATACTAACAATAGGGTTGCAGTCAGGATGGAATGAGTTAACTCACTAGAGTGCTTAGAATCCCACTCACCAGGGATGAGGGTGAATACATGTACAGCTGTCTTCAGGGCCTGAGACCCCAGGCAGCTACACCTGGGGGTCTGGACTTCGCTAAGAGCACAGATAAGCAGAGAGCTTCCAGGAAGTGGCTGCCAGCAATGTGGTGATCAGGACATTTCAGTATTTTCAGGGACACGGAGGGGACATTGCCAGGATGTGAGACTTCCTATTAACAGAGATAGGGACTTAAGTCAGACCAATAAGAATGCATACTAGTTTTAATACTTAACAGCTGTGTGACCTGAGGCATGTCCCATTCTAGGTCTCTTTTATAAAATTGGCCTGATGTTAGCATTTTTTTTTAAATTCACTTTTATTGTTAGACTTATTGGGGTGACATCTGTTAGCAAGGATTGCCTAGGGTTCAGGCACACAATTCTACAGTGCATTGTCAACTTGTTGTATAGTAAGTTCACCACCTAATGTGACTTCTCTTTCCATCACCTTGTATTTAGCTTCCCCTCCCTCCTCTCCCACCCCCTCCCCCTTCTCCCCTCCCTAACCCACTCGTCCCCAATTATTGGTGAAGATTAAGTGAAGCCCATGGAGCACCCGATGCCGTGCCTGGCAGTGAGCACGCACTCTGTGGAAGTTAAATTACTGTTGTTACTATCACGGACTCAGCCGGGAGCCAAAGCCACGCTGTCCCTGGGCGCAGACGGCTCCCACAACGTGGAGCTAATGGGGGCTGTGGACCTGCTGCTTTGGGGTTGGCACACGTAGGCCCTCTCAGGTGTTGGTCATTGAGCAGGCTCCTTGTGACTGAATCCTGGAGGAACACATTTTAACTATCCCCAGGTGACCCTTGCAGACGCTAGGTAGGGTTCAAAAACAGGCCTGCGGCCTCTTACTGTGGCCGGCTGCGTGCCTGGTGCTTCTCCGGAGCCACCCAGCCCTCACGCCACGCCG